>ML376436.1:2274-53958 GCA_005239525.1 Nicotiana knightiana | reverse complement strand
GGAGGGGGGATACTAATGCTAGTTACCAACTACTTTTACTACGACTAAATTAATGATGTGTGCCCAAGGAATTTAGTAGGCGTTTGGAGATAAAAGATATATATTTTTTGAAAAAAATTATTAGTATTTAGAGTTAAGTTGAAAAATAATTTTTGGAATTTGAAATTATGTTAGAACATGCATTTTACTTGAAAAAATGTTGCAGTTTGATGAGCGGGGAAAAAGCTTTAAAATTTTGAAAAAGTAATCAAAACCACTTTTTGATTTTTGAAAAACTCATTTTTGAATAATTTTAAAAACTTGCAAAATTTCATAAACAAACACATTTTCTTAAATAAAAATTTAGAAAAAAAGAAAAAACTCGTATATAGTATCATTGTAATGTAATGGAAACTTTTTTAAGGAAGCACAACCTAATATTCCTTAAGGTAGAGTTTCCCGAATTCGAACGGGCAAGATTTTGTATAACATCAACTGAATGAGTATTATAAAAATATCAAAAATAGATTCAAAACCTTGAAAATTCAGGAAAATAGGGATATGGTCTAGCTTTATTATCTTGTCAATTTTTTTGTTTATCAATTATCGAATAATACTTATCACTTGGCCATTTTGAAAGGACTTGATTATTTAACTTCTTTTGCGTGTGATACATGTGATACATCCTATACTTAAAATATCAAATCCTACCAACCATAGCAACTCTAATAATTTATCTATAAATAGATGAATCATATAATAACTTACGTAATTGCAGCACAAAATTATTCAATAAGAAAATGACAAGCATGAAGAATATCCTCATATTTTTAACGGTTCGTAGCCAATGACGAGAACAAGTTACAGCTCTGGCCATGGGAAATTCCATGTTATCTGCCGTGGCCATTCTCGTGGCTATGCCCTAGCCCTCCTCCACCACCACCATCACCACGACCATGCCCTCCACCACCATGCCCATCCCCACCCGCCCCGAGTTCGAGCTGCTCGGCTAGTGACAAAGCAAAGATTTACACGTGCATGTTCAACACAACTAAAATTGATCCATGCTGCCCAACATTCAAGAGAACACTTGGAACTAGTTGCCCTTGCTATAAATATGCTGAGAATTTGAGTAATGTAGAGTTAATCGCTCTTGAATCTTATTGTGGTGTTGATAGCCCTTGCAAGGGTTTGCAAGTAAGTTGTTACTCTCCTTCTTATTCGTTTAACAACAACAACGACGACTCAGTAAAATCTCACAAGTCAGATTTGAAGAGGGTGGTGGGTGCATAGACTTTACCCCTACCCGATGAAGTGGAGAGGATGTTTCTAATAGACCATCGGCTCAAGAAGACGGAAAAGAAGAGAAGAAACAATATACCAGTACCATCAACAGAAGCCATATAAATAATTACAGCATTATAAGAACTAAAAATCTGAGCCGAGGGTCTATTGGAAACAGTCTCTCTATCCTCACAAGGTAAGGGTAAGGCCTGCGTACACACTACCCTCCCCAGAACCCACGGTGTGAGATAATACTGAGTATGTTGTTAATTATAAGAACTAGAAAATTATTGAAATGCAATAAAAATAATCAGTATTTAAGACTCGGTGCTATGAAAAACAAAAAAATAATATGAACACAACATTAACCACTAGTTGTCCAAGACCAACCCTATCAAACTAGCCTCGTCACCGATACCAAGTAGAATGCTTGACTATCTCCACACCTTTCTGTCGTTTAAGAAGAATTAAAAAATTCATTCAAAGAGCCTCACCCAACCCCTTAAACTAAAAGTTACTGACATATGAATACATGTATAATTTATATAGAATATGTATATAATCGCTTATAATCAGTGAATAATTTATATATACCGTTTAAAAAAAGTAGACAGTAAATCCGTCCGGCTATAAAAAGATCTTTACGTAAATAGCTAAGCAAATTTATTGTTTACTTTTTTGTAACAGGTATCCTAGATATTATAGATACTTATACACATATTACACATGAATTATAAATATATTATATATTCGTTGGTTATTTTTTATTTAAGCGATTGAATTGACGAATAGTTAGATTAATTCATCTTTTCTATTATAGTAGCAAGTTTTAATATGTATAAAATTTGAAAATTCTTTCGGTTAAAGTGTATCTTATAATATCTCTTTTTAAACTTTTAATTACTTTGACAAAAAGTAGTTCGACACTCAAAAAACATAAAACAATAAAAATTACTTTTTCTAATTGGTGAAGTATTTCTTTCTGTTCTGAATACTGTAGTGCCTCATTTAATAATTTCAGGTGATTAAGCTGTCCAAGAAGGAGGAGTAAAAATAAAGATTCGATGCTTAATTCCAAATCTTGTATTATATAATTTACTATTAATTACTCTTTCTATATGTAAAATGTTGTGTTTCAGGAATAATTTGGCACATCTGTCAAAATTGTAAAATTATATTATAGTACTCATTCCGTCCTCCAATTTCCTCTACTTTTCAGTATTTTATTTTTCTCTCTTCTTATTCCAAGATAAAATGAAAGTTTGTTGAAATATGAAAGATTGGAAATTTTTTAACAGAAAAGGCCTAAAAATATCACTCAACTTTCAGAAATAGTCTATTCATACCATCCGTTAAAAAAAATGTTCATTTCATGCCACTGCCATTACATCTTTGGCTCACCTATGCCACTCACCGTTAATTTTTTTTAAAAAAAATTAAAAAAAATAAAATTGTGTTAGTTTAATAATGGCATAGGTAAGCCAAAAGTATAACGGCAGTAGCATGAAATGAGCATTTTTTTAACAGATAGCATGAATAGACCATTTCCGAAAGGTGAGTGATATTTTTAGGTCTTTTCCCTTTTTTTAATCAAGAAGTGTGATGGACTGGTTGTGTGACTCCTTCACCCTTTAGAGCCTTAAAAATAAAGAACTTTACGCAATACAAATTTAATTTAATCGAATAAATGAATTTCAAATATAAAATACAAGATAGTTTTCTTCATAAATTAGAAATTGTAGTGGTAATAGCAAAGAAAATTATATTCAAAGGGCCTTGAAATATGCTACAGAAAGACCATATTATAGTGTCTAATAATGTCGCTTATGGGTTGTGAAGCCAGCCCCTTTTGTAGGAAAACTTTTGTGACTATAAGTAAATTAACTGTTAGTGTAGCTTGGCAATAACCAGCCCTTTTTATAGGAAAACTTTCATATCTATGATATAGTTTGCTTTCCGAGAGTTTCTTGCTCTGTTCATTGTACTGTGGTAAAAGGGCAGTCTGATGCACAAAGTATCCCGTATTCACCTAGGGTTCAGGGAAGGACCACATCCCTAGGAGTGTGATTTATGAACAAAGAAGTAACATTGTGATTTTGGGAAATGAAGTACCATCGCTATAAGTGGCTAATAGCCTGTTTCGCCAAGTTTCTCCAATCCTAAAAGCACTTTTTATTTTAAAACAATTTTTTTTTTCAAAGTTGAAGTATTTGGCCAAGCTTTTGGAAATTGCTTTTGAAAAGAAGCAGAAGTGTGAACAACTAATTTTTGACCACACCTAAATTCGATACTATTTTAGCATAAATATTTCGTTTAGGTCCGATCTTAATATTTTAAACTTGTATCTTACTCTTAATAGGTTTTATTTGAAAAATAAATAAATTAAAAACTACAAAAAATATTCACATTCTTAGAATATAAGTTTATTTCTATTTACAAGAGAAAAGAAAATTTACAAAATACTTGATTTCTTTTAATTTGAATTCAAATAAGTAAGCTATGGTATTTTTTCTTAGCAGTATTTAAATTATATGTAAATATTTAATTTTTTTTCAAATATATTTTCTTAGCCTAAAAGAAGTGGATTCATATTTTTATTATGTATTTTACTTTATTTATTATTTTTTTTATATAGTAAAAGAAGTAAAAAAAAAAAAAAATCCTAGTTAAACCTACAACTCTTACTCCCTAAGAATTCCTTTCCCCATGATCTGATCCTTTCCCTAATCCCCACACTCCCACACGTCCCCACTCCCCCACTCACAGCACATACCTTATGGAGGAAATTATTAGCAAGAATTTCAATAATAACACTGAGATAATTATTTGTAAGCGGATAAACAAATTGACTTGAGTCGTGCTAGGTACTATCCTAAGAACTATTTCAGCAGTGTGAAATATCTCTCCAAGATTAAATAAGCCTACCTCTATTAGGGAGGATACAAGAATCAGCAAAATATTAAATTACAAATCCAGCTAGCTAGTAGGAAAAATAAATAAGAAAGGAAAAAACTAATAATTAATATAATATTGGACAACAAAGGAAGAAGAGAGGCTTGAAGGAAATGGAGGAAATGATGTTACTGCTTCTGAATTTGGCTGAAGAAAGGTCTCTTTTTATAGACAAAAAGCTTTTCCATTTATCAAGATTATATGTTACAATCTTGCATGTCTTTCCGGCACATGCCAAATAATTATCACCTTTTGTTCTTTGAATGACACATGGACAAAGTGTTCCATTTGTCCAAAGGACTTTGAAATACGGCCACACTCTCCCACTATTTCAAAGGTTTATAACAGAAAGGAGTAAGACTTGCTGGATTTGTATGGTCCAAATGCAATAGGTTTGGTGTCTTTCGGACTATGAACCAAACTTAGACTGATAAAACTTAACTTACAGAATTACTGGTGAAATATAATATTTCTATGAACCAATAACTCTTATTATAAGTCAGAGATTTTATCAATCACATTTCGACCCCGGTAATTTTGTTGTTCAACGCGGTTTTGCGTCCAATAGGCCATGCGTGTGCCTGGTTATTCATGAGAGCTTTAGAGACTAGGCCAAAATCTCATAGGAGCGTCTCACTCCACTCTCATATAGATGAATTCATCAAGTGTATACTGCTTTTAAATACACCATCCATGAGGACTAGGAATTTCATTAAGAGTTATAAATCAGCCTCTCAATTTAGTAGCAGACAAGCACTCTCTTTTAGTGCATTAGTGTCAATATCGACTTGTTATTACTCATATGGACCTACTTCATGGGATCTCCAATCACATAGGTTGGGTTACCATCTCTATTGACAACACATCGGCCTTAACCCCATCTCTTTTGAGGTTTGAAGAATTAAATTTCTTCCCACGGGTTTAGTCAGAGGATCGGCCAAATTTTTCTCTGAATTCACATAATCAATGGAAATTATTCCATCTCTCAACAGCTGTTTTATGACATCATGTCTCAATTTTATGTGTCTACTTTTACAATTATAAGATTTATTCTTTGCTATAGCTATTGCCGCTTGACAATCACAGTGTATAGGCACATGAGGAAATACATCCTTTATCAAAAAGATATTAGCAAAGAAGTTTCTTAGTCACTCAGCCTCAGAACCAGCTAACTCCAGAGCTACAAACTCTGATTCCATAGTCGATCTAGCAATGATCGTCTGTTTAGTTGATTTCCACGATATTGCACCTCCACCAAGGGTGAATACATAACCACTAGTGAATTTTGTTTCATCTGAATCAGAAATCCAGTTTGCATCACTGTACCCTTCTAAAGTAGAAGGAAATCCACTGTATAGGATACCATAATTCATGGTTCCTCTCAAATATTTCATTATTAAATCCACTATATAGGATACCATAATTCATGGTTCCTCTCAAATATTTCATTAGTCTAGCTAATGCAAACCAATGCTCGTTATTGGGATTATGAGTATATCTACTCAGTCTACACACAACATATGCTATATCAGGCCTTGTAAAATTCATTAAATACATCAGACTCCCAATAATCTGAGCGTATTTAGACTGAGCAACTGGGTCACCATGATTCTTTTTCAACTGAGAGTTAGCATCAAAAGGAGTGCTCACTAGTGTGACATCAAAATATTCAAACTTCTTAAGAAGTCTCTCAACATAATGTTCTTGTGACAACATTATGCCATCTTTACTCCTTATAAATTTAACTCCCAATATCATATTTACTTCACCCAGATCTTTTATATCAAAATTAGCAGACAAAAATGATTTAGTATTTTGCACAATATTTAAACTTGTACCAAATATAAGCATGTCATCAACATACAGTCATATTATCACATAATTATTGTCTACCACTTTAGTATAAACACATTTATCCACCTCAGCTGAAGAAAAACCGTCTCTCTGTAAGACTTATTCAAATTTTTCATACCACTGCTTAGGAGCTTGTTTAAGGCTATAAAGAGATTTAACTAATTTACAAACTTTATTTTCTTGTCCATGAATGACACATCCTTCAGGTTGAACCATATAAATTTCTTCTTCTAAATCACCATTTAGAAAAGCAGTTTTGACATCTATTTGGTGGATAAAAAGCTTACGGATTGAAGCTAAGGCAATTAAAACTCGAATAGAAGAAATTCTAGTCACTGGTGCAAATGTATCAAAATAACCTATATTTTGTTTTTGAGAAAATTCTTTTGCTACTAACCGAGGTTTATATTTATCTAAACATCCATCACGATCAAATTTCCTTTTGAAAATCCATTTACAGCTAATAGGCTTTGCACCAGGAGGTACATCAGTTAAAATCCATGTATTATTTTTCTTAATAGAATCAATTTCAATTTTTATTACCTCTTTCCGATATTTAGCATCAGAAGAAGATATGGCTTCAAAATAATTTGATGGCTCATTATCAACAAGAAAAGCTTGAAAATCACTTCCATATGAAAAATATTCTTTTTTAGGCCTTTTGCTCCTTCTCAATTCCTCATTAGAGGTAATTTTATTATTTGTTTCAACATGTGTATGAGAAACTTTTTCAGACAGTGGATAAATATATTCAAAGAACTCAGTATTCTTTGTCTCAATTATAGTAATGCAATCAAGCTCATCACTTTTTAAAACAAGAAATCTATATGCAACACTATGTTCAGCATATCCAATAAGCATACAATCAGCAGTTTTAGAACCTATTTTTCTCTTTTTAGGTTCAGGCAACAGAACTTTAGCAAGGCACCCCACACTTTTAAATATTTCAAATTAGGTTTATAACCCTTCCACAATTCATATGGAGTTTTGCCAGTTCATCTATGTGGTACTCTATTTTGTAAGCGACATGCAGATAATATGGCTTCACCCCACATATTATCAGGAGTATTAAAACTAACTAACATAGAGTTCATCATCTCTTTCAGTGTTCTATTTATCCTTTCAGCTACTCCATTTGATTCGGGTGAATAAGGCGGAGTTACTTCATGAATTATTCCATTCTTTTCAAGAAAATCATTTAAAGATAAATATTCTCCACCTATATCAGATCTAATTCTCTTGATTTTTCTACTAAGTTGATTTTCAACCTCAGTTTTATAAGAAATAAAAACATTAAATGCATCATCTTTATTTCTAAGAAAATACAACTTAGTATATCTAGAAAAGTCATCAATAAAGGTCACATAATATCTTTTACCACCTCTAGTCATAGTCTGCTTCAAGTCGCCTAAATCGGTGTGAATTAAAGATAATAATTCAGTTTCTCTATTTACGGGAAAACAAGTCTTTCTAGTACATTTAGCTTCAGCACATATTTCACACTTGTCAATATTATTTGAGTCTAAACCAGATATTAATCCTAGTGACTGCATTTTCTTTATATACGCGACATTAACATGTCCTAATCTAGCATGCCATAAAGAAATAGACTCAACCATATAAGCAGAAGCAGATGCATTTCCATTGTTAACATCAGAAATATTAAGTACAAAGAGTCCTTGGTTACAATAGCCCTTTCCTACAAACACATTATTTTTGGTCATTATGATCTTATCAGATTCAAATGACATTTTCACTCCGGCTCTTCCCAATAAGGATACAGAAATCAAGTTTGCCCTCATAGTAAGAACATGCAGTACCTCAACAAGGGCTAAAGTTTTTCCTGAAGTGAGTTTCAAGAGAACTTTACCCTTACCCAAGACTTTGGTAGTGCTTGAGTCTCCAAGGTAGACCTCTTCTCTATCATCCTCTACAGGAGTATAAGAGGAAAATGCTTCTCGATTTGCACAAATGTGCCGAGTAGCCCCAGAGTCTATCACCCATTCTTGTGCATGTGCTACAATGTTTACTTGAGAAATAACAGCTGCACTAATATCACTTCCTTTGCCTAAGTTAACCTTAGGAGTATTAGTTGTATTTTCAGCATCAGTGTTGTTTGCTATAGTTTCTTAGATTGTAGGTAATTGATAGAAAGAATTTCAATAATAACACTGCAATAATTATTTGTAAGCGGATACACGGATTGACTTGAGTCGTGCTAGGAACTGTCCTAAGAAACTATTTCAGCAGTGTGAAATGTCTCTCCAGGATTATACAAGCCTACCTCTATTAGGGAGGATACAGGAATCAACAAAATATTAAATTACAAACTCAGCTAGCTAGTAGGAAAAATAAATAAGAAAGGAAACAACTAATAATTAATATTGGACAACAAAGGAAGAAGAGAGGCTTGAAGGAAATGATGTTACAGCTTCTGAATTTGGCTGAAGAAAGGTCTCTTTTTATAGGCAAAAAGCTTTGTCATTTATCAAGATTATATGTTACAATCTTGCATGTCTTTCCAGCACATGCCAAANCCCCCCCCCCCCCAATGTTCCCACTCTTCTTCTCCATCAACACAAATTGTTACTCATTCTCTATATAATTGGCATACATTTTGGATTAGTAGGGGGAATATTTTTGTAAAGGAGAAAATTTTGAACAGAAGAGAGGACGAAAAATTGAAAGAAAACATAAAGGAAACAGTACGACCTTCTCCCGTCTCCATAGTAGAAAACACAAAAATTTCCATAAAAATCGGGATGAAGCTCTAGTTCAAAAAGAAATGTTTTACTTTTCTCAAACGAAACAAAAATTCTATCTTTGTGATATGAGTTCGAAGGATTTCGGTTTGCTCAAGTTTGTCTCCGTTGAGGTTTGTATTTCGGTCGAGGTTTGCTGTCACGACCCCAGTTCGCCCTCCGTGAACATGTCGTGATGGCACCTAGTCCCTATAACTAGGTAAGCTTAACAATGCAGAATATCAACATAACTTGCGAAATAATTAAGTAAAAGAAAAAAACTAAACAATCTAAAAGAAGGACTGCATATAAATGCCACTTGGCATATACAACCCAAAATAATACGGAAGTCTACAATATCACCCCAAAACCCGGAAACTCACGGGAAACACAGGCTAACAGAATATAATACACTGCTCTAACTCCAGAATGTCTATACAACTGTAAGGAAGGAATAAACTTTTCACAAAAGCTGGAATAAGATAGAGACTCCTGGTATGCGGACGCGACAGATGTACCTCGAAGTCTCTGTTGTATCTCTAAACCTCGGGAATAGTGCGCCTGAGTGGAGGTACCTGGATCTGCACATGAAAAACATGCGCAGGAAGGGAATGAGTACACCAAACGGTACTCAGTAAGTGCCAAGCCTAACCTCGGTCGGGTAGTGACGAGGAAGGTCAGGGCCCTACTGAGGTCAAACAATGTAATAGGGATTCACAGTATGAAAATAGATAATAATAGTGAATACAACAGTGAAGTAAGACAGGTCAGAGAAAACACTAACGAAACAAAAAGAACAGAGTAAACGCGAGATATGAACAACTCGATAACAAAGGTAACAATGATGATCTCCCAGGATACCGTCTTGTAGTCCTTTTCTCAACTGTCTAGTAGACCTCCTGGGATACCGTCCCGCAGTCCATCATATGTATATCCGAAGGATCTCCCGGGATACCGTCCCGTAGTCCATCATATGTATATCCGGAGGATCTTCCGATATACCGTCCCGTAGTCCATCATATGTATATCTGAAAGATCTCCCGGGATACCATCTCGTAGTCCAGCTATCAATGTGCAGGGGAATCTCCCTGGATACCGTCCTGTAGTCCCAAAGTAAATATGCAGGGGGGGATCTCCCAGGATACCGTCCTGTAGTCCCAAAGTAAATACGCATCCACAACAAGAAGACATTCAGAAATAGAGTGCAAAATACAAGGTAACGAGTAGTTCTAGCCTAACATGCTTCGTGTAGTACAATTAAAGCAACTTAAGAAACTTAAGCAAATAGGCAATTCAAGTCAACTAGGCATTTTTTTTCTAAACTAACATAGGCTATAATGGAAATTAGAATAAAGCAGGCAAGAAAGAAACTCAGTCTGAATATTTAAAGTAAAATCATATTTTCAACAATTAGCACAAGTACGCGGTCGTCACCTCACGTGCAAGGCATTCAATTACAAAATATCATACCCTAAGGGGAAAGGTCCCCCACACAAGGTTAGACAAGTCACTTACCTCGAACTGGCTCAAACTCAACTTGAGCCACGAGTATCCGACTCCAAATGGCCCAAATCTATACAATTCAATTACATATCGTAAATAACATCTCATGCAACTTCTTTTTTTTCACTGTTTAATATAAGCTAAGACACGAAATTACTTAAAATGACCAAAACGCCCCTCGGGCCCACGTCTCGGAATCGGGTAAAAGTTATATTTTTCGGACACCCATTCACTCACGGGCTCATTCAACCAGAAACTATCAAAATCCGATGCCAAAAACCCCACAATTTTTCAGAATCTCGGCTTGGAAAAATCTCATCCCTTTCCTATGGTTTTCCCCCCATTTTTGATAATTAAACTAAAGAAAATAACGGGAATTAATGGTCTAACAATGAATTAGGATTAGAAAATGTTACCTATGATCCTTCTCTTCAAAACCCACAGAAAATCGCCACTTTTTGAGCCCTTACCCAATTTTTAGAATAATGAGATGAACTCTCGGATTTTTGGAATAAAACACACAAGGGATTCACACCTGCGGGCTCGATCACCGCACCTGCGGAAAAAAATCGCAGGTGCGAAAATCACTTAAGTTACACTGGGGCCGCACCTGCGGTCGTTTGGTCGCGTCTGCGGTCCCGCGCCTGCGGAACTCAGGTCGCACCTGCGACCACTAGTCAAATCTCTCCTCTATCGAACCTGCGATCAACCCCACATGACTGCGAGTACGCACCTGCGGAAAAACCTTCGCAGGTGCGAAGACACCAGAAGAGGCCTGGTTCAGTAGCAGCAAATTCCCAAATTTTCACCCGTTAAGCATCTGAAACAACCCCGAGGCCCCTGGGACCTCAACCAAAACCACCAAACAACCTTAAAAGCTTATTTGAACTAGGTCGAGTATTAAAAACACGTCTCATAACATCAAGAAAACATCGATTATGCATAGGTTCAAGCCTAGAAACTCAGGAAAATTCTAGAATTCACACCCTGCATAAACACGTCTAAACTTATCCGAATGACCTCAAATTTTGCAAACACATCCCAAATGACATGACGGAACTAATGCAACTTCCAGAATTCCATTCCGACCCTCGGATAAAAAATTCACTATCGGACCGGAAACTCCAAAACTTCAAACTTCGGCATTTCAAGCCTAAATGAGCTACGGACTTCCAAAATACATTCCGAGCATGCTCCCAACCCCGAAGTCACCTAACGGAGCTAATGGAACCATCAAATTTCCATTCCGAGGCCGTCTTCACACTACTTAGACTACGGGCAACTTTCCAACACTTAAGCTCTCATTTAGGGACTAAATGTCCCAAAACTCTCCGAAACTCAAAACCGAACGTCCCGACAATTCAATTTAGCAGAAATAGACTTGGGGAAAACATTTAATATCTGGTGCGAGCAGGAATAGCATAATATCTGGCCTGGCCTCCCCCTCGAGGGCGGCCTCTACCTCCCCGATCTCCACCCCTAGCTGGCTGGGCAGGTGGGGTAGCAACTGGAGCTGTGATCATGGCCTGAGAACTCCGCTGAGCCGCTGTGGCTGAAAAGTCTGTGAAGAGGCACCCCTACCAAGTATGGGGCAGTCCCTAACCATATGGCGTGTATCTCCACACTCGAAACAAGCTCTGAGAGGACGTGGTGGTTGTGAATGGTTAGGGGCAGGTCTGCTAGACTGACCTCCGAAAACACCCCGCGCAGGAGGTGAGCTAGAGACTGGAGGTGCATAATAAGGCTCCGAAGGCCTGGGTGGAGCTGGGGTACCGCTGGCTGCTAGAAGAGCTGAATGAACTGGGCGGACCATATAACCCCTACCATGATGACCTGCTGTTGGGGTACGGGCACCAGAGTAGTGGCCCGACTCTCGAGACCTCTTGGCCTCCCTCTCCTCTTGCTCCCTAGTGAGCATACCCTCGATCCTCCTAGCAATGCTCACTACCTTCTGATAAGGAATGTCCATCTCCAACTCTCGATCCATGTTAGATCTGATGGGTGGGACAAAACCCTCAATGAACCGGCGAACCCTCTCGCGGACAGTAGTAAACAAAGTCGGTGCATGCCTAGCCAATCTGGTGTAACGGATAGCATAATCTGAAACTGTCATAGTACCCTGGCGCAAATGCTCAAACTCTGCGTGCCATGCACCCCTGAGGCTCTGAGGAACAAACTCTCTCAGGAACACATCTGAGAACTGGGTCCAGGTCAATGAGGCAGCCTCGTATGGACTGTCTAACTCATAGGTGTGCCACCAATCATAGGCGGCTCCGCGAAGCTGGAAGGTAGTAAAGGAAACCTCACTAGATCCGGCTATGCCCATAGTGCGAAGAATACAGTGACACTTCAGAAAAGGAGCAAATAAGGCTGAAACATATGAATAAGTGGATAATACTAAAGCCTCTCTACCACATACTGAGATAATACCTGTGATCACGGCGTCTGAGACCACTCCATCTGATCTGGCCGGAAAGGCATAAAACCTGGCTGGAGCACCTGAAGGCTGAGCTCCCCCAGAACGAGCTGGAGTTGACTGACCCCCTCCGGATCGGCCTCCCCCTCTTGGACGGCCCCTGCCAACCCGAACCCCACCTCTAGGCGGTCGAACTGCTGGTGCTGAAACCGCGGGCTGGTGACTCTACTGCACGGCCTTGCCCCGGTACCTGGGACAAAACCTCCATGTGTGGCCCATGTCCCCACACTCGAAGCAACCCCCTGGCACTACTACTCGCTGCCCTGAAGATGAATCCTGGATGGCCGGAGGGCGACGAGAGCCCTTAGGCATAACACTAAAATAAGGATCTAAAGACACCTGATGACTGGGATAACCACTAGGAGAACCTAGAATAGCTGGGGGCCGATAGGAGTGTTCTGGCATGGAACCCAAATCGCGTCCACCTTCCGCGAAGTTCGAGGCAATCCCACCACGAAGTCCATAGAATTGCGCTCCCATTTCCACTCAGGAATGGGCATCTGCTGAAGTAGGCCTCCTGGCCTCTGGTGCTCATACAACCTGCTAGCAATTGAGGCACCTAGTCACATACTCCACAATGTCCTTCATTCGCCTCCACCAGAAATACTTCTTCAAATCACGATACATCTTCGTAGCACCAGGGTGAATAGAATATCGAGAACTGTGCGCCTCCTCTAGAATCCTCTCCCTCAGGCCATCAACATTAGGAACATATAAGCGGACCTAAAGTCTCAGAACACCATCCTCGCAAATAGTAACCTCCTTGGCCCTATCCTGAACCACTATTTCCTGAAGCTCTGCCAAGCACGGATCATAGAACTGTTGGGCCTTAATCTCCCCCAATAACAAAGACTGAGCAACCACATGTGCCAATACTCGACGAGGCTCTGAAAGATCTAATCTCACCAAGCGATTGGCCAAAGACTGAATGTCCAAGGCTAGAGGCCTCTCCTTCGCTGCAATATAAGCCAAGCTACCCATACTCTCAGCCTTCCGGCTCAACGCATCCGCCACCACATTAGCCTTGCCCGGGTGATAAAGAATGGTGATATCATAATCCTTCAGCAACTCAAGCCATCTGCGCTGCCTCAAATTAAGATCCTTCTGTCTAAATAAGTGTTGCAAGTTGCGGTGGCCGGTGTAGACCTCACAGGACACCCCATACAAATAGTGCCTTCAGATCTTAAGAGCATGAACAATCGCTGCCAACTCCAAATCGTGCACAGGGTAGTCTTCCCATGAACCTTCATCTGGCGTGAAGCATAAGCAATAACTCTCCCCTCCTGCATCAACACGCACCCCAAGCCAACTCGTGAGGCGTCACAATACACCGTGTACCTCCCAGAACCGGATGGCAATACGAGAACTGGCACTGAGGTCAATGTTGTCTTGAGCTTCTGAAAGCTCGCCTCACACTCGTCAGACCATCGAAACAGGGCATTCTTCTGAGTCAATCTGGTCAATGGAGCTACAATAGAAGAGAAACTCTCCACAAATCGGCGATAATAACCTGCTAGGCCCAAAAAGCTCTTGATCTCAGTAGCTGAAGTAGGACGTAACCAACTCTGAACCGCCTCGATCTTCTGAGGATCAACCTTGATACCATCTCCGGATACCACATGCCCCAAAAATGCCACGGAATCCAACCAAAACTCACACTTGGAGAATTTAGAATATAGCTTCTGATCTCGCAAGGTCTGGAGCACGACTCTCAAATGTTGCTCGTGCTCCCCCAGGCTACGGGAGTAAATCAAAATGTCATCAATGAAGACAATGACGAAGGAATCAATATATGGCCTGAACACCCTATTCATCAAGTCCATAAAGGTTGTTGGGGCATTAGTAAACCCAAAGGACATCACCGGGAACTCATAATGTCCATACCTCGTACGAAAAGCAGTCTTCGGAACATCTGAAGCCCAAATCTTCAACTGATGATACCCTGATCTCAAGTCAATCTTAGAAAACACACGAGCACCCTGCAACTGGTCAAACAAATCATCGATGCGAGGCAAGGGATACTTGTTCTTAATGGTAACCTTGTTCAACTGGCGGTAATCAATACACATCCGCATAGACCCATCCTTCTTCTTCACAAATAGAACTGTAGCACCCCACGACGACACACTCGGTTTGATGAAAGCCTTAGCTAAAAACTCCTCAAGCTTCTCATTCAAATCTTTCGGAGCCATACGATACAGAGGGATAGACATAGGCTGCATATCTGGGGATAAATCAATGCAGAAATCAATATCATGGGCCGGAGGCATGCCCGGAAGATCCGAAGGAAATACATCAGCATACTCTCGAACAACTGGCACATAATCAATCATCGGAGACTCTGCGGTGGTGTCCCGCACATAAGCCAAATATGATAGACAACCCTTCTCGACCATATATCGAGCCTTCAAGAACGAAATAACCCGGCTGGATGTGCTAACTGAAGAATCCCTCCATTCCAGCCTAGGAGACTCAGGCATGGCCAAAGTAACTGTCTTGGCATGGAAATAGAGCACATCATGATAAGGAGATAGCCAATCCATGCCCAGGATAACCTCAAAATCAACCATGTCGAGCAATAAAAGGTCGGCTCTAGTCTTAAATCCACAGAAGGTGATCACACAAGATCGAGACACCCATTCTACCACCACAGAGTCGCCCACAAGAGTGTACACATATATAGGAGATCCCGAAGACTCTCGAGAAACATCCAGAAAAGGAGCAAATAAGGCTGAAACATATGAATAAGTGGATAATACTAAAGCCTCTCTACCACATACTGAGATAATACCTGTGATCACGGCGTCTGAGACAACTCCATCTGATCTGGCCGGAAAGGCATAAAACCTGGCTGGAGCACCTGAAGGCTGAGCTCCCCCAGAACGAGCTGGAGCTGACTGACCCCCTCCGGACTGGCCTCCTCCTCTTGGACGGCCCCTGCCAACCCGAACCCCACCTCTAGGCGGTCGAACTGCTGGTGCTGAAACCGCGGGCTGGTGACTCTACTGCACGGCCTTGCCCCGGTACCTGGGATAAAACCTCCATGTGTGGCCCATGTCCCCACACTCGAAGCAACCCCCTGGCACTACTACTCGCTACCCTGAAGATGAATCCTGGATGGCCGGAGGGCGACGAGAGCCCTTAGGCATAACACTGAAATAAGGATCTAAAGACACCTGATGACTGGGATAACCACTAGGAGAACCCAGAATAGCTGGGGGCCGATAGGAGCGTTCTGGCATGGAACCCAAACCGCGTCCACCTTCCACGAAGTTCGAGGAAATCCCACCACAAAGTCCATAGAATTGCGCTCCCATTTCCACTCAGGAATGGGCATCTGCTGAAGTAGGCCTCCTGGCCTCTGGTGCTCATACAACCTGCTAGCAATTGAGGCACCTAGTCACATACTCCACAATGTCCTTCATTCGCCTCCACCAGAAATACTTCTTCAAATCACGATACATCTTCGTAGCACCAGGGTGAATAGAATATCGAGAACTGTGCGCCTCCTCTAGAATCCTCTCCCTCAGGCCATCAACATTAGGAACACATAAGCGGCCCTAAAGTCTCAGAACACCATCCTCGCAAATAGTAACCTCCTTGGCCCTACCCTAAACCACTATTTCACATGTTAAACTATGCAATTTAGTCTCGCATCAGCATGTAAGACAAATAACCAAGTACATCGATATTAGACATAAAATAACAATCCAAAATCCACCAAATGTTGGTATCCGCCGTGGTGTACGGCCCGATCCCATCCTGTAATCCTCTCTATGGCGTACGGCCCGATTCCATTCTGTAGTCTCAATCTCGCCGTGGCGTACGACCCGATCCCATCCTGTAGTCTCAATCTCGCTGTGGCGTACGACCCGATCCCATACTATAGTCTCAATCTTGCGGTGGCATAAGGCCCGATCCCACAATATAGTCAATCATCACTCTGTCGTGGCGTACAGCCCAATCCCACAATATAATCAATCATCACTCTGCCGTGGCGTACGGCCCGATCTTATCCCGTGATTATTTTTATCACACTTAAATCAAGCCAAGTATCACAACGTTCAAAGACAACAATACCACTCACACAAGAATACAAGTCATATTTAGGCTACAACAGAGAAACACAATGAACATGTTGTGTCCTAACTACCCGGACGAAGCAGTAATAGCCACTATGTACGGACTCTCGTCACTTGGTGTGTATGTAGCCCCCAAACAAGATCACATAGCAATCAAGGTTACCTAGAGGGACAATTTCCCTCTTACGAGGTTAGAAAGGAGACTCACCTCGATAAAAGCACTCCTCGGACCAAGGACCGGATCAAAAGATGCGCCCGAAACTCCGAAACTACTCCTGACGGCCCACAACTAGCCAAACATGATGTAATTGAATCAATTTAAGGTTCAAGAAGAAGAATTAGCAAGAACTCCTAAAATTTAACATCCTTGACGATTCTTGAAATTTCGACCCCGGGCCCATGCGTTCGGATTTCAAAAATTCTTGGAAGAATAGCTTACCTGAAGCCTAAGGAGCGAAATAATATAATTTATTTAAGAATTCAATGGCTCAAAAGGGGTAATTCACTAATTTTCCAAAAATCCCATTTACAACCCAAAACCTAGGTGTTTCCAAGAATTAGTAGTTGATTTACCTTGTTAATTCATGCATGGAACTAGATAAATGAAAGGAATTACTTACTTCTACCGAATTTGGGTCAAGAGCAGGTTCTTGAAGCTCATAGGACTCTCTAATGGAGGTGAGATGGTTGAAAAATCAAGAAGACCCGTAATTATGGGCATTTAAATGAGGCTGCCTACAGGGGTTCCGCACCTGCGACCTTGGGACCTTAGGTGCGGTCTCGCACCCGCGAGAAATTGGTCGCCCCTGTGGAAAAGGGCCTGGGACCCTGGGCTCGCACCTACGGAGTCATAAGCCGCACCAGCGGTTTCGCTCCTTCGAAAGATTGGTCGCGATGCGATGGGGTCGCACCTACGAAGGGGACGTCCGCACCAGCGGACTCGCACCAGTGGGCACAAGTCCGCACCAGCGGTAACACCAGTTGTTGTGCACCAGCAGTGATTTTTGCTGGTTTTTGGCCTCGCGCAGGGTCCGAGAGTCACCTGGGCCCACCCGAGCCCCCGTCAAACTATACCCACAAGTCCCCAATCATTATACAGACTTGCTCGAGCCTACGAATCACTCATAACATCGCTAAAACTCAAAAATAACCCTCCAAAACCCCTTGAATCAAATTAAGAATTTAAGAAATTCTAGAATTCACCTCATCGCACCGAACGGGCCTATACTACTCGGAATGACTTCAAATTTTACAGACAAATCATAAATGACTATACGGAACTATTCCCAGTCCCTGAATTCCGTTCGGACCTCGAAAACACAAAAATGCGTCCCAAACCAAAATATGAACTTAAGGAACTTCTTGTTTCAATATTGGGCGTCGAAATGCCCCCGGTCATCAGAAACCCAATCCGAACATATGCCTAAGTCTGAAATCATCACATGAAGCTATTGGAATCGACGAAACTCGATTCCGAGGTCGCTTACTCAAAATATTGACCGAAGTCAAACTTGGCCTTAAAGGCCAACCTTAAGGAACCAATTGTTCCTAATGCTCTCAAAACACCTCCGAATCCCGGACCACCAATCCCCGCAAGTCATAAATCACAAAATGCCACTATGGGAAGTTTCATTTAGGGGAACAGGGTCCAATAACGCAAAACGACCGGTCGGGTCGTTACACCAAATCCTCGCAGGTGCGGTTACACCAGATGACAACAGCTTCAGCCCTTTCTTCCAACTTCAACTTTGATCCGTTAACCACCTGGAATCCACCCGAGGCCCCCGAGACCCCGTCCAATCACACCAACCTGTCCCAAAACATGACACGGACTTGCTCGAGTCCTCAAATCACATCAAACAACGCCGAAATCATGAATCGCACAAATCTAATTCCTTAAGAACTTAGAATTTCAAGCTTCTTCATCCGATGCCGAAGCCTATCAAATCACGTCAAAATGACCTCAAATTTTGCACACTAGTCATATTCAACTTTACGAACCTTCTCCAACTTCGGGAATTGTATTCCGACCTCGATAACAAAACTTCCACTTCCGGTCAGATTTTCCAAAAACCTTCAAATTTCTTCCTTTAGCCAAATGACTCCAAAATGACCTACGGACATCCAAATTCACTTTCGATCGCGCTCCCAATTCCAGAATCACCATACAGATCTATTCCCAGACTCGAAATCCCAAACGGACATCAATCTCACTGATATGCACTTCAAGCCCAAATTCATGAAATCCTTCTAAAATGCTAACTTCCATAATATACGATGAAACGCTCCCGGGTTATCCAAAACCCGATCCGGACATACACCCAAGTCCGAAATCATCATACAAACCTGTTGGAACCTTCAAATCCTAATTCGGAGATCGTTTACTCAAAATTCCAATCTTAGTTGATTTCTCCAACTTAAGGCTTCTGAAACGAGAATTTTCTTTCCAAATCACTTCCAACCTTCCTGGAATTCAATTCCGACCACGCCCACGGGTCATAATACCTAAAATGAATTTGCTCACGACTTCAAACCGCTGAATGACGTGCTTGAACTCAAAACGACCGGTCGAGTCGTTACAATGTTCCCTTCACGAAAGTTATGCCTCACTGTGATCTCCCCTACTAGTAGTGCCTTCTCCATTAACCACCTGAATTCATAGATCAAATCATTGTAAGTTGGATAATCATCATGGAGAAATCGTATAACTTTCGTGGCATCCGTATCTACTTCAACTGGAAAAAAAATTTCCCTTATAATTAGTTGAAGTACATGCGGTAATGCTTGTAGTTCTGCTTGGATTGGTGAAGCTGCATGAATTGTTTTTTGATAGCCCATTCTCCATTGGCCTTTGTTGTTGCATATGGATCCGCTAATTCCCACCTGTAGACAGTTGCTCATAAAGGCACCATCAATGTTGATCTTGTACCTACCTTTTGGAGGAGCCTGCCACTTAACATTAATGTTTTCTGTTTTTGTTAGTAGCACTAGATTTTAATAGATTGTATTCGATAGCTTGGTCAATAACTCTTTTAGTATTGATGTGGTTAGTAGTATTTTTTTGGTTGTTGTGATTTTTATTGGTCCAGATGGCCCATAGGGCAAATGGGAATATATCTTCCCATGTGATGTATTTGTTGATCAATGTGGATTTTACATTTATGAGTATATCAACCCAGTGTGTTGTGTGAGTTTGGGGATTGGTAGTCACTCCCATTGATTGTCAAAATATTCGAGTAATGCTACATTCTCAGAATATATGGATTATCTACTCATTGGTGTTTTTGCATATTGGGAAGTTAGGATCAATATTTACACCAATCTTACTTAGGTAAGCTCTAGTAGGAAGACGTTTATGGTAGCATTTTCATAGAAAAAATTTAATCTTGTTAGGGCATTTGAGGCCCCAGATCCAATTAAAATTGAGGTTTGGACATTTATGGTCATCAATTAGCTTATAGCAAGAATTTGTGATAAAATGTACCACTAGGATTTATGCTCCATATGAGATTATTGGGGGGATTAATATGCTTGTTGGGGTTTAATGCATTGATGTTGGTGTTAATGCTTTGGGGTATCTCAAAGGATATTTTTCTTAGATCCCAAGATTCTTTATCACAAATATCCTTAATTTTTAAACAAACTTCATTAAGAGACTGGAGCCTATAATGTTACTACAAAAGTTAGGAATATTTAAAATCCAGTTTATGTTCCAGATATTAAGATTTGAATGTTGGTTTATTGTCCACCTAATGCCCTTATTACAAATAGTCCACCCTTTAAGGAGACTATTTCACGTGTTTAAACAACTCTTTGTATTTTTATTTTTCTCATATAAACTAATAAGTACTTTAGCCAAAGAGAGGAAGGATTATTTAGAATTCTCCAGGCTAGGTTGGTTAGTAGGGCTAAATTTTTTGATTTAGCTTTCTTAATACCTAGATCTTTTATAGTAGTAATAGTGTTCCACCCAATTAAGTGAAGCTTTTTATTTTTCTTTGTGGTGCCCCAGAGGAAATCTCTTTTTATTTTGACTATTTCTTTAAGGATTTTGGTCAGTAAAAAAGGAAATTTTCATTAGGTGATTTGGTATGGTGTTGAGAGTGGAAGCTACTAAGGTGCACCTACCTGCCATACTTAACCACCTAACATTCTAGTTGTTTAGTTTAGCACGCATTTTGTCAATTAGAGGTTGATAATTCTTGTGCTTAGGGTTAGTGTTTAGCATGGGAAAACCTAAATATGTACCAAAGGAATTACTAATTTTAATATCAAAGATACTCATAGTCATGTCTTTAGTAGTTTCTTTTTCTTGGACACGAAAAGCTTGGATTTATCTCTATTGATATTTAATCAGGAGAAGCAACAAAAATTCTCCATGCTTCTCCACATTGTTTTGAGTGTTTTGGTATTTACTTGACCCATTAAAGTGAGATCATCCGCAAAAAATAGGTGAGATAAGGGGGGATTTCTAGGATTTAGTTTGATAGGATCCCGATTCCTTGTATCTACTTGATTGTCAATATTTTAAAAGCATATCCATGCACAATATGAATAAGTAGGGGGACATAGGGTCCCCTTGTCTAATACCCCTTGTAGGATAAAATTCTTTTATTTTGTTACCATTAACTAGTATGGAGATGGTACTTGTAATGATGCAGCTAAGGATTATGGCTGATATATTTGGAGTGAAATTGAAAAATTTTAGAGTCCTGTAGCTAAATGACCATTCTATTTTGTCGAATGACTTTTCTAGGTCAATCTTAAGGATTAGGCTTTCCCTTCCTTTGGTAGAGTTGAATTGTTTTTTATTACTTCTTGGATAATAGTAGCATTGTCACTAGCCCTCATATTTTTAAGGAAGCTAGCATTGTTGAATATTGATTATGTGTTGTAGGTACGACTTGATTCTATTGGCAATAGCTTTGGTTATAATTTTATAAATTACGTTAAACAGGCTAATAGGCCTAAAATTTTTCAGGTTATTGGCATTGGTAAATTTAGGGATTAAGCATAGGTAGGTTTTGTTAATGTCATGAGGTATTGTTTTGTGTGAAAAATATTTTGGCAAAGATTTACGACTTTGCTTCCTATAATGTGCCAATTTTTTTGAAAAGGAATGGGTGTAACCCATTAGGTCCTGGGGATTTGTAAGGTTTAAAGGAGAAAATAACTTTTCTTATTTCATGAATTCTTAAGGGTTTATCCGGGCTCGAGAGATCAATATTAAAAAAACTAGCCTTGTCTTTTTTAATTGTTGACCAATCAGTATTTTTGTGGGAGGTTGTGAATATGCTTGAGAATTAATTTGGTGTATGGTTCATTAGGGTGATTTGGTCCTCAATCCAATTTTCAAATTGTCTTTGAAGAAGACAATGTTGTTTCTCCTCCTTCTATTGGTGGCTTTAATATGAAAAAATTTGGTATTAGCATCACCATTATTTAACCAATTAACCCTAGATTACAATTTTCAGTCGTCTTCTTCATGTTGTTGTATGGTGTTATATTCATCAATGAGAGTTGATTCTAGATTCCTAAGATAGTGGCTAGTGGTATAGCTAGGCAAATTTTGAATTCTCTTTTCAAAATATTCCCTTTTCTTAGCAAAAATATTACCAAAGGTATTTTTTTTCATTCTAAGACATTATTTTTAGAAAACTCTGTACCTTCGACTAAGTCTTTATTTTCCCAACTATGTGACATTATTTAAAATCCGGATGGAGCACCAAAAGTTTTCTATCCTAAATGGCGTATCATAACTATTGTTAATTTTGTTATTAAGGTTGATCAGGACAGGGTTATGATCCGAGTGAATTTTAGGGAGGTGAGTTATGGTGACACTAGTAAAAGCTTGTAATCATTCTTCATTAGAGTGTATCCTATCTAATTTTTTCATGATTAGACCATTTTTTATTTACGATGGTTGGACCATGTGTATTTGCATCCCTTAAATCTTAAATCCTCTAGGTTGCATTGATTAAGGTAGTCGATTAGTGACTTGGCTCATTTTTTATTTATGATTCTGCCAAAAAATTTGTCCCCGGAATTTACAACTTCATTGAAGTCACCCCTATTAACCAAGGACCTTTATAGTAATCACGTATATTTCTAAGATTATTCCATAACATGTTTCTATCCATTATATCATTTCTAGCATAAATTGCACTAAACAACCAAGAGAGTTTTTTAGGCTTTACCTCAATCATTGCATGTATTGCCTGCCCATTCCTAGTGAAGTTGTTGAATGTCACCATATCATAACTCCATAAAATCACTAAACCACCAGCTTGCCCAACTGCAGGAACCTCAATCAACTCAATGAAGTTGAATTCCTTTAGGATAGAAGTATGACTAGTCATTTTGGTCTCCAACAAAGCAACTAGACATTGCTTGTGGGTGTCCATAATCTCTCTAAAGTGCCTCATAAAGTTTGCATTATTAGCTCCTCTAACATTCCAAATTATGAAGTTGTTTGGTTGATTCGTGAAATGGTTATTGGTTGGGTTGATGTTATAATTCCTCCTGAGAGAGGGAACTAGTATCACTATTTTTTCCCCATTGTAGGATCCTGTGGAGGCCTTATGTCTAGTGAGCACTTGTAAAGTGTCACAGGGGCAACTGAAGATAGACTTCATGTCTAGCATCTCCTTGAATATGAGTATTTTTACCTCGCTTAGGCTTGAAAATGTTATTGACTGTTCCCCTAAGTGTGACAAGGTGTCCTCTTCCTATCCTTCCTCCTGGAGCCCTTCCTAATTGTGCATGTTCGGGGTTTGTGCTAGGTCGTCCATTGGATCTAGTTGTTGGTTTTGCATGTGTTGAGCAGTCCATTGAGTGAAGATTTGATTCAATAGCATTAGATCCTCCGGAGCAAAGAAAGGAAGATTTAGAGGTGGATTTTGTGGCATTTGTTGGTTGGAGTTTCTTGGTATGTTCCACATGTGTTGCATGGTATTCACTAGGTTTTGGTTCATCGAGGGGGCCAGTGGTTGTATAATGTTGTTCATCCACATTTGGTTGATGTAATTGTTCATGCCCAGAGTAATTCCCTCGGATATTAGTTGTGCAAGGTATTGAGTGTTTTGGATTATCAATATGGACTCATATCCATTGATCACCATGTTGAAAGACACTGCATGGCCTTGTAGGCCTAGTTCCACCCATGATTGTGCTACATGGTTTGGTGTATTCGGAGGTTGGGCATAGATCACAAGATTGGAGGGTAGATGGGGAGGTAGGGTGGGAGGTGGTTCATGATTTGTTGTCGAGGAGGTGGTACAATTGGATGAGACGGTATCTTTTCCTTAGAGTTAGTGGAGTTCTTGGCATTTTAGAGGTGTTCTTGTATTATATTTGCGCTGCCGTCTATGGGATTGGGAGGGTTTGTAATGATTTTATCTATTTTGCATGAAATTTGAGGGAGGTAAGATGAGGGATTTATCCAAATCTTGCATGGATATGGGCCATGCCACTTGGCTCCTATTGTCTTACATGTGTTGGAATACGGATTGGTTGGAGGTGGTAAATTTTGCATGTTGGGTATTAGTAGTTTGATTTTTATTAGTGTGATTATTGTTCTCTTGATATTCCCGATTGGTTTGTGTGTGATTTTCTTCCAAATTAGTATTCTTAAGCACGGGAGTTAGGCCATCATCATGGAAAGTATAGTGTGCCACATTATGGACACTTGTAGCATGAAGAGCCATTTTATCATGCAAATTGTTGGAGTTTTGATTAATTTTTAATTCATTCTTTTCTAAAACCTCGTGCTTTCCTATTGGATTAACAAAACCACTATCTCCTCCAGATGACGGATTTTTACTATGATTTTGAACAATTTTGATTTAGTCATCAATGTTGTCGACTGGAAATCCATTTACCACTGCATAAGGTTAGCCAGGATTTGTTTGTTATCATAATTTAAAGGCTGAGAGTTTAGATACTTACCAGATGAAGCATCATAGATACAAACATTAATATCTGGGGCTATTGATGGGCTAGCCACCTCTTTGGGCTGGTTGGTTGCTTTGGATTTGCCTTTTTTGGAAAGGAAACCAGCAACCACTCCTACGCAGTTGCTTGCATGGGTTGTGGTGTCCCCAATGTTGGTTGATCTACATTTTGCTTGATTGGTGAGGGGAGAAAGGGAAACTTTGGCATGTATGTCCCAACCTGCCACATGCTTTGCATAGGATATCAGCTCCTTCGTATAGGATAGGTTACTTATGGGAGCCAATCATTATGAAATTTTGAACTGGTTGCTCCAATGGTAATTCCATACAAAGTCTTGCATATCGTACCCGTAGTGTGGCTGATGTACATGCATCCACTTTGCGTAATTTACCAATGCAATTCCCAACTTTGTTTAGGATAACTCCACCATAGAATTCTGTGGGAAGTTGTGGCAATCGTACCCAAACTGCAGTGTAGCTTTGTTGTGTTTCTTTTGCTACAAAATTTGGCACCTATTTTTTTACTGATAGGAAAAACCCATTGATGAACCAAAGGTCCATTTTGGAGGATCTTGGCTATATTTTCCTCCTTAGCCAACTTAACCGTATAGTAATCTACTCCGAGATTAATTAGTGGAAAACTTTCATTTATTTCCCACAAGTATTAGATTTTTATTTTTATATAGTGATTCACTAGACGCTTGCCCATGAGTTTTATGATGACCGAATATTTTCAAGGATTGTACATGCGTTTCTTGTCATCATCCGTTAGGATTATTTGTTTCATTTTTTGGGACAATTCCACTGGTTCCATGGCTTTAATTCTGATGGCTAAAGTCCATTGAGATTGTTGGGGTTTCATCCACTGTGTGCGTGGTGTTAGCGAAGAATTCATCTTGAAATAGTTTATCCTTGTAGGATAGTGTATTAGGGGCTTGTAGTTTGATTGTATAGAAGGTTTTGGGGGAATTTGATTTTGGTTTCCTGATTCTTTTTCTAGTGAGAGGTCACTCATTCTCACTCTATCAGACGGTCTTGGATAGCTACTGTTAGGAAGAAGAAACTAAAGACTTTTGATTGGTTAAATATATTAAATTAAATATTGGGTGTTGGTTTTATTTGATAAATTAGGTCATTAGTTAGTTTATTTTCTATGTCACGTAGTAGATTTGTTTGGGATTTTTTTTAATGCATTGACTATTAACGTGACATTAGTTAGAGTATTTATCTAGTTTAGTCTTAAAAAACTGTAGGTGTTATGATGTGTAAAAAAATAAAAAAAATAGAACCTTGCTCGTTATTAAGAGGCATAATAGCTTTATTGATAAATAAATATGAAATATTATTAATTTTGGTACATGGAATAGAGCAACATTACTGAAACACTTATGGAATATCTATAAGAAGATGGATAAATTGTGGATAAGATGGGTGCATGTATACTATATAAAAGGAAAAGTTCCATGGCAAGTGGATGCGAAGCAAGCTTCATGGATTGTCAGAAAGATTCTGCATGCTGGGAAATATATAATTGAAACTGGGTTAGATATAGGAAAGGTGCTAGTGACAGAAACATTCTCTATCAGGAGATTATATAATCAACTGAGAGGGGATTTTTCAAAAGAGAACTGGAGCAGATTGTTATGCAACAACAAAGGCTGCCCAAAATGGAGGTTCATATTGTATCTTGCAGTGCATGGGAAGTTGTATACCAAATACAGATTGAGTAGCTGGGGGATACAAGTAAATCAAAATTGTTTGTTATGTGATCAAGAATTGAAAAGCCATCAACATCTTTTCGTTGCTTGTATATTTTCAACAAACGTTTGTCGAAAGTTGTTATCATGGCTGGAGATTGTACGAAGGATAAATGGTTGGGCTGAGGAGATTAAATGGGCAACAGAACATGTTAAAGGCAAAAGTCTAAAAATCATGATATATAGGATGAGCATTGTAGGTGCAGTATACCAGCTATGGATGGAAAGAAATCGACGAGTCTTTCACAAGGAAAGGAGACACAGTAAAGACATTGCCAGACAGATAATACAAGAAATTCATTGCATAGGTTATAGGCAGAGCAGTTTGAGGAAAGAGATGCAAAATTTAAACTTTTACCCTTAGAATGATGTTAGAGAGGATGAGAACGTACTATGTTTGGGGTTGTATGTCCAAACTTAGTGTTTTGCTATACTTGTAAATATTTACGTGGTAATAAAAAGTTTAATTACCAAAAAAAAATATATGAAACATTGTTTGGATATGATTGAGCTGAGAGCTAAGAGTAAGAATACTTTTATTGCTTTTGTTATACTGTCTCGTTTAATCTGTCAAATTCACTAGGAACAAGTAAGTCACAATTTTATTTTTTGTTTTATAACTTAGTGGTATAATCGACCTTGTAAATAATTTAGCAATTTTCATAACGTTATATCTATAAATTATAGCCTCACAATAATCTCAAGCTTAGGAATGAAATATTATAAAGAGGCTGCAAAGCTTTAGACACACTTTAAATATTAGCCCATGTGTTCATATCCGAAGCTTAAATTGATATGCTTAAGTAATAAAAGGATCATGTGCGTATTCACGCTTTTTGATACTTTTAAATTTAAAAATAATTATGTTTTAACCATATGTACATTCCGCACCTTGATTTAACATCTATCTTCAAAGAAATACCTTGTGTACGTATAGCATCTTGGTCCAAACAATTAATAAAATATAATAATTAATTAAGCGGTAATACGTCAACATAATCAATAAGATACAAGATATCCAAGTGTGATGACCCAAAAATTCATATCTCATTTATAAGTCAAAACTGTGTTCCGAGACCTTGAACACCTCCTTTTATCTAACCTCATTTTGCGTGCATAGCTCGGGCGCATATCCGGGAAGCTTTTATGTGAAAAATTGAGGAAAATGCTAATTTTGCCTTTAAAAATTGAATTTAAGTTGACTTCAATCAATATTTTAAATAAACGGACCCGTGATTCGACTGTCCCGGAGGGTCCGTAGGAAAATATGTGACTTGGGCGTGTGCCCAGAACTGAATTCCGAGGTCCCAAGCCCGAGAAATGAATTTTTGAAAGAAATTATTTTACTGATTATAAGAGTTATTGGAAATTTGATTATATTTGAAATTGATGGTATCGGGCCCGTATTTTAGTTCCGAATCCGGTACAAGTTTAATATAATATTTGAGTGATGCCTGTAAAATTTGGTAAGAAACGGAGGTCATTTGACGTGATTCAGACCCGTAGTTGTGAAATTTGAAACTTTGAAAGTTTTGAGATTTTTCTTTGATTTCTATGCTAAATTCGTTGTTTAAGATGTTATTTTGTCGATGGAGCCCCGAGGGCTTGGGTGAGTTTCGGGTAGGTTTTGGGGTGTTTGAACTTAGGAAATCACTGTTGGTGCACCAGTTCTGGTGTGCCCGCACCTGCGAGCCTAGGGCTGCAGGTGCGAGTTCGCAGGTGCGGACCTTCAGCCGCAGATGCGGTCCAGCCCAACATGCCTTCTTTCTGCAGGTGCGACAATTTTTCCGCAGAAGCGGTTCCCCAGGAGCGGATACTCCTCCGCAGGTGCGGCCCTCAGTGGCCTTGCCCATTTCCGCAGGTGTGACCATTTTTACACACCTGCATGAGCGCATGTGCGAACCCAAGCACCGCAGGTGCGAAGGTCGGGCAGTGAGTGTTTTTAAATTAGAACTTCAGTCGTTTCTTCTTCACAAAAATAGAAGACCAAAATAGAAGACCAAGGGCAATTTTCTCAAGAGATTTTCTTCCCAAAACATAGGTAAGTGTCCACTAACTAATTTCCTTTAACTTTCTAATGTTTTTCATCAATTATCATCAAGAATCCTAGGGTTTTAAAGGTAGAAAATTGGGGATCTGGGTAGAGTTAGGGCTTTTTGAATAATTAGAATTTAGACCTCGTTTTGAGGTCGGATTCCGAAACTAATTACATATTCGGGCTCGTGGGTGAATGGGGGATCGAGTTTTGGTCCGAACCTCGTATTTTGACCAAGCAGTCCCGGGGTCGATTTTTGACTTTTTAGGAAGAATGATAGAAAATTCATAATTAAGCATTGGGGTTGAATTATTTAGCATTTATTGATATTATTAAACTAATTATGTTTAGATACAATTGAATTGGAGGCGAACTCTAACGGGAAAGCGGTAATTGAGGCTTGAGTTGGTCGTGGAATTCGAGGTAAGTGTTTGGCTTAACCTTAGTGTAAAGACCCGTAAAATTTTATGGCAAAAATCTAATGCCCAAATAGGTCCCCGTGTTGTTATAACTGTAGAAATTCTTAAAACGGACCCTTTTTGAGTAAAAGTACCCCGGGATTTAAAAGATATAATTTTCTAGAATTGCGCAGGTTTGCGGTCCACTATGCGATCATAGATCAGGTATGCAGACCACATATGAGGACATAGTGGTCGCATACCTGGACAGTTTGCTGTCCATTATGAGGACAGTTATGCGGCCTAGAATGCGATCACATTTCACGAATGCGGGCCGCATAGTTGTCGCATTCTTGCACCTTGACTTTTGCGGAGGGAGTTATGTGACGCACTATGCGATCGCATAACAGGTATGCGGACCGCATAGTGGTTGCATACCTGGGCAGTCTACTTTTATTTTGGGCCCATTTGAGGGCCAATTATGCAACAAAAATGCGGACCGCATAGCAGGAATGCGATTGCATTCCTGACCGCAATTCTACTTTGAGACTGTTAAATTTCTAATTTCATACCCGACCCCCAGTTCATTAAAACACCTCCCCCTTTCATTTTAAGCTTATTTTCTGATAAATTAGAGAGAGGAGAGAGTGGGTTCTAGAGAGAGAGAGAGTCCAACTTCATCCAATTTGTTCCTCCAACACTACTCAGACCTGGAATTGATCAAGTAGGACACCATTTTCTTCACTACAATAGGTAAGCTTCTATCCCATCAACCTAAATTTCCAGATTTTTGTTAAAATGAAACATGGTTAGGTGAATTCATGAAGATAAGTGTAGGAGCCTTGCATGCTCGTAACCAACTAATCATAATCTAGTAAAAGGAAATGGGTTAGAGTAATCTTTCGCTAAAAAGAAGCCATTTAATCTGAAAGAACACTTAGTGTTTAATAGAATGATCAAGTGAGTTCAAGACATGATCATTGTTCCTAATTCTAAGTTAAATTATGCCACATTGTGAACTAGATTGAAAGTGCTAGAAGGTCCGGTGATTTATGGTAGAAATTAAGGAAAAATCCCAAATCAAGGTATGTATGTCTAACATTAATCTTTGTAGAGTCACCTTGTTAGTGTCCGAGTACACTGTATGAAATTCTTGCTTGAGAATATGTGAATTGTTTGTCCTGCTGTGTCAAGTTGTACGAATTCAATCTCTGATTTTCTTAAGTCAATTACCATGCTAATTGAGATTATGAAGGGTGATTCTTTGTGCTTATCCTACCATGTGCAAAGCTCGTTAAATGTTGAATACATCGGTATGAGAGGATGTGCTGCGAAACGAAAGAAATGATAATGAAATAAAGTGTTGAATGTATCTAAGTGCTAAATGTTGTGTAGTAAACAATGAAAGTAAATATGGGCTGATTTTATTGAGTTAAATGATTGTGGCAACACCATATATGAATTGTTGATTGGTAAGGATCATTGTGCCTTGATTTCACATAGTTATTGGTTGATATGAACTTATGTTCTTCATGATAAAGATCCTTGTTATATAATTATTGGTGATTGTTGTTATGAAATGGGAACGTACGGTGGGATCGGGTTGCGTGCCGCCACACGAAGTAATAAGGGTGGAGAGGTAATAAGGGTGAGATGTGATTGTACGATGGGATCGGGTTGCACACCGCAAAGGATGAGAAATTGAAACAAGTAACTGTGAAATCTTCATTTGTGGTTTTCTGTGTACTTGTGTGGTACTTGTGTGGTTACCCTAACTGCTTTCTAATTGTGTATTTTTTTATTCTACTTGGAATAAACTTGGTTCATACATGCTAGTTCTATTCAATGGTACTAACGTCCCTTTTGCCGGGGGCGCTACATCTTTTATATAGATGTAGGTGGTTCCACAGCAGGTAGCTCAGACCGCCGATAGTGGTGTTTCCCCTTCGTACCTTCAGCATATCTGGTGAGCCCCACTTCCTCTCGGGACCATGTGTAGTCTACATCATCTTTTTGTATATGTTATGTCTTTTAAGGTATAGCCGGGGCCTTGTTCTCGGCAAGTATTGTGTAAACCGTTAGTACTCCTAGAGGCTCCGTAGACATGATGTGGGTTGTGCATATATGTATTTTGGGAGGTAAATGTGTTTACTAGTAATCGTGGTCCGAATCGGAGTTATTGTATGTTTTGTGATTATCAAATGTTGAAATGATAAAGGATAATATGAACTCAAGTAGTAGATTCATGCTTAAACTCTAAATTGCTAATTCATGTGGAATAATGTATATTATAAACACGGGGTGATTCGTTGGGTAGGAAAGGCAATCCAGGTTCGCTTGACCGGGATCATCCTGTTGGGCGTCGGTCTCGTCCCTTGGTTTTGGGGCGTCACAAACTTGGTATTAGAGCCTAAGGTTTTTAAAAGTGTCCTAGGATGTCTCGGAGCCGTGTCTAGTAGAGCCCTTCTTATCGGTGTGTTATCGACCACATCTATAATTAGGGGCTGCATGGACATTTAGGAAAATACCCTTTCATTGTTACTCTGTATCGTGCGATGAAGTGAAGGTGAAAACTTCTTTATCTAACCCGTGCATTGTTCTAATTTTCAGTACATGGCACCCAAGAAGAGAGCCCGACTCGGCCCAGAGGCCAATGCCACCCCAGAAGTGGCCGTGAATTCTTTATCTGATGGTGCGGGTGAGAATGATTCCCCGACCCTGAATCTGCCCGACTCTTCCATCCCAGGCCAGGATATTCCTATTCCTGCTCTAGCGAAGGGTGCTACAGCCCCTCCCCCTGATGTTCCTGATTCTTCTTCCGTCCCAGCTTTTGGTCTTGGTATTTCTGATGGGGACCTCAGGGGAGCTATTCAGATGTTGACTCAGCTAGTGGCCTCACAGGCCCAAAGATCACATGCTTCCCCTGCATCCTCTAGCGAGCAAGGGGATTCTTCAGGTTCCAGGGTCAACCAGTTTCTACGGTTAGCCCCTCCAGAGTTCATAGGCACCGACCCAGAGGCTGATCCTCAGGAGTTCATTGATGAGATGTGTAAGACTCTCAGGGTTATGAAGGCTACAGAGACCGAGAGGGTTGAGTTGGATTCCTATTAGTTAAAGGGAGCAGCGTATTCATTGTTTGAGATGTGGGAGGGGTCTCGTGGGGAGGGGAGCCCTCCGGCAAGGTAGGATGAGTTTGTTGATGCCTTCATGGATCATTTCATGCCTGCCGAGACTATGGCAGCCCGTGCTGCAGAGTTCGAGGTCCTTAAGCAGGGAAACATGACTGTGTGGGAGTACCACATGGAGTTCGTGCGCCTGTCCAAATATGCCATCCACATGATGCCGACTATGGAGGCCAGAGTTCGACGGTTTGTTCAAGGCCTTGGTCCCTTGGTTGTTAATGAAGTTGCTACAGCTGCCTTGCATTCGGATATGAATTATGGGAAGACCGTGGGATTCGCCCAGTCCACAGTAGCTTGGAAGTTGAAGATAAGAATGGAGAGGGAGAGTAGTAGTAGGGCCCGGTCAGCGGGCAACCCTAGGAGTTTAGTTGGAGGAGGGAGATCAGTCCTTGGGAGAGGGTCATCAGGGCCATCCCAGTCCTATGCTCAGTCATCAGCCAGTGCCCCGCCATCAGGGCACAGTTATCAGCGGGGAGGTCTCTTTTGACCAGGTCCAGACAGCATGAGGTTCCATCAGTCGGGTCATTCCGGTGGGAGGTTCCAGCAGCAGCGGAGGGCCCCATGCCCTAAGTGTGGGAGGTTTCATTCTGAGCCTTGTTACTTAGATATACCGGTGTGCTATAGATGTGGAGAGAGAGGCCATATCCAGCGAGATTGTCGCGCACCCACTCAGGGCGCGGGTAGGGGTACTGCTCATCCATCCATCTCTTCAGCCGCTACTTCTTTAGCACGCCCTCCAGCTCCAGCAGGGCGTGGTACAGTTAGGGGTGGAGCACGGGGTCGAGGGGGACCCAGTCGGTTCTATGCTTTGAGTGGTCGCCAGAGTGCGGAGGCTTCCCCAGATGTTGTCACATGTATTTTGACTGTTCAATCACATGATGTTTATGATCTTATTGATCACGGGTCTTCTTTGTCATATGTTACACCATTTATTGCTTCAAGTTTTGGGATAGAACCCGAACAGCTTCACGAGCCGTCCTCTGTGTCGACTCCGGTTGGTGATTCCATTACGGCCGTGCGAGTCTATAGGAATTATGTTGTCACGGTGCATGTTCGGGATACCACGGACGATCTTATTGAGTTAGAAATGGTAGATTTTGATGTTATTATGGGGATGGATTGGCTCTATTCGTGCTTTGCTAAACTTGACTGCCGAACCAGGATTATGAGGCTTGAATTTCCTAATGAATCAGTTATCAAGTGGGAGAGGAATAATGTTGTGCCAAGAGGTAGATTTATTTCCTACCTTAAAGCCTCAAAGATGATCAGAAAAGGGTGTATCTACCATTTGGTCTGGGTTGCGGACACCACTTCAGAGGTGCCTGCTCCCGAATCTGTGCCTGTTGTGAATGAATTTCTTGAAGTATTTCCGGGCGAGCTTCCTGGGATTCCACCAGATAGAGAGATCAATTTTGGGATTGATGTATTGCCAGATACGCAACCAATAGCTATTCCACCTTACCGAATGGCGCCATCAGAATTGAGAGAGTTAAAAGAGCAATTGAAAGATCTATTAGAAAAGGGTTCATACGGCCAAGTGTGTCGCCTTGGGGAGCACCAGTTCTTTTTGTCAGAAAGAAAGAAGGATCGCTTCGAATGTGTATTGATTATCGGCAGCTCAACAAGGTCACCATAAAAAATAGATACCCACTGCCTCGGATAGATGATTTGTTCGATCAGTTGCAAGGTGATAGGTTCTTCTCAAAGATTGATTTGCGGTCCGGGTATCACCAGTTAAAGGTCAAGGAGCAGGATATTCCTAAGACTGCCTTCAGAACTGGATATGGGCACTTTGAATTTCTAGTAATGTCTTTTGGGCTAACCAACGCCCCAGCAGCTTTTATGGATCTTATGAATCGGGTTTTCAAACCGTTTCTTGACTTATTTGTGATTGTCTTCATTGACAACATCCTTGTTTATTCGCGAAGTCAAGAAGATCATGCCACTCACCTCAGGGTAGTTCTGCAGACTTTTCATCAGCAACAGTAGTATGCAAATTTTTCAAAATGTGAATTCTGGCTAGAATCAATCGTCTTTTTGGGGCATGTTGTTTCCAGGGAAGGGATTCGGGTTGATCCCCAAAAGATTGCAGTGGTAAAGGGTTGGCCTAGGCCAATGACCCCGACAGAGATTCGTAGTTTCTTAGGTTTGGCTAGTTATTATCGGAGGTTTGTGGAGGGATTCTCTACTCTCCTTCCCATTGACTAATCTAACACAGAAGGTGGTTAAGTTCCAGTGGTCCGATGCTTGTGAAAAGAGTTTTCAGGAATTGAAATTGAGACTGACTATCGCGCCAGTGTTGACCTTGTCAAAAGGTTCGGAAGCGTTTGTGGTGTATTGTGATGCTTCAAGGGTTAGTTTGGAGTGTGTATTGATGCAATATAGTAAGGTAATAACATATGCTTCTAGACAGCTCAAGAATCACGAGAAGAATTATCCGAAGCATGATTTGGAGCTCGCAACGGTTGTGTTTGCATTAAAAATCTGGCGGCATTATCTTTATGTGGTCCATATGGACGTGTTCACAGACCCAAAGAGTCTTCAGTATTTATTCGGAAAAAAAAAGTTGAACTTAAGGCAGCGGAGGTGGTTGGAATTGCTCAAGGATTATGATATGAATATTTTGTACCATCCAGGGAAGGCGAATGTGGTAGCCAACGCTCTTAGTCAAAAATCCATGGGTAGCTTGGCTCATTTGGAAGCAGGTCAGAGGCTTTTGGCTTGGGAGGTCTATCAGTTGGCTAGTCTGGGGGTCTGTCTTTCGAACTCAGACGAAGGGGATGTCATGGTGCGTAATGGTGCAGAATCTTCACTTGTAACGAAAATCAAGGAAAAGCAATTCAGAGATCCAGCATTGGTACAGTTGAGGGAGGCAAATCTGAATCATAAGACTACAGCATTTTCACACGGCAATGATGACGGTGTTTTGCGGTGCCAAGGGAGGATGTGTGTTCCGGACGTGGATGATCTTCGGGAAAGGGTAATGGTAGAGGCTCACAATTCCAGGTATTCAGTACACCCAGGTTCTACAAAGATGTATCATGATCTCAAAGAGATTTATTGGTGGAATGGTATGAAGAGGGGTGTGGCGGACTTTGTGGCTAGGTGTCCGAATTGTCAGCAAGTGAAGGCCGAGCATCAGAGGCCCAGTGGGTTGGCACAGCTTATGGAAATACCAATGTGGAAATGGGAGATGATCAATATGGACTTTTTGGTAGGGTTACCTCGCACTCAGCGCAAGTTCGACTCAATTTGGGTGATAGTGGATCGACTCACGAAATCAGCTCACTTCTTGTCTGTCAAGTCCATCGATACTGCGGAATAGTACGTTCATTTGTATATCAAGTAAATAGTCAGACTCCATGGCACTCCAGTATCTATTATATCGGATCGAGGGGCCCAGTTCACAGCTAACTTTTGAAAGAAATTTCAACAAGGTTTGGGTACGTGGGTAAATCTCAGCACAACATTCCACCCACAGACTGATGGGCAGGCAGACCGGACATTCAGACGCTTGAAGATATGTTACGTGCTTGTGTATTAGATTTCAAGGGTAGCTGGGATGATCACTTGCCGCTTATAGAGTTTGCTTATAATAACAGTTTCCATGCTAGTATTCAGATGACCCCATTTGAGGCGTTGTACGGAAGGAGGTGTAGGTCTCCGATAGGATGGTTCAAGGTTGGCGAGGCGGAACTGTTAGGACCGGATCTTGTGCACCAAGCTATGGAAAAAGTTAAGGTCATTCAGGAAAGGATGAAAACTGCTCAGAATTTTCAGAAATCCTATGCGGACGTTCGTCGAAGAGAATTGGAGTTTCAAGTGGATGATTGGGTATTCTTGAAGGTGTCTCCCATGAAAGGAGTAATGCAGTTTGGGAAGAAAGGGAAATTGAGCCCAAGGTATGTCGAGCCATATAGGATTTCTCAAAGGATAGGACAGGTGGCTTACAGGCTGGAATTGCCCCCTGAGATGTCATTAGTGCACCCAGTGTTTCATGTGTCCATGTTGAAGAAGGTGATTGGGGATCCATCCGCCATTGTTCCGCTTGAGACGGTTGAAATTAATGAAGGATTGTCATATGAAGAGGTTCCAGTTGCTATTCTTGATAGGCAAGTCCGTAGATTAAGGAACAAAGAGATTGCTTCTGTTAAAATATTATGGCGGAGTCAACAAGTCGAAGAAGCCACATGGGAAGCGGAAAATGAAATGAAAGAGAAATATCCCCACTTGTTTGAATAAGTCCGGTAGTGATTTTGAAAGTTGTCATTCCTAAGCCAGTATATATTGTGTTAAATTTTGTGCAAGAACATTCCACTCCCTAATTATGCTACTATTGTGACTTCCCAAACTTTGTGCCATAAATGTATATGTTGTTGTGAATAGTTGAATTATGTGAAACTCATTGTAATAGCTGAATTATGTGAAACTCATTGTAATAGTTGAATTATGTGCAAATTTGTGGAGTTAACCGAACTATGTGAGGCTTGTGAAGTAATTGAATTACATGTAACGTGTTAAAATGAACGGATTATGTACAAGTTGATAGAGTAACTGGTAATGTGTGGTATTGGTTAAACATGTGTTTCGGGGACTCTCTGACAGGTAGATTAGTAAAAATTTGGGGGTTGGCTTATTTTGTGTTTTTCCTACTCTAGTGATTCCCTGATCCTCATTCGAGGACGAATGATTTTAAGTGGGGGAGAATGTAAAGACCGTAAAATTTCATGAAAAAAAAATGCCCAAATAGGTCCCCGTGTTGTTATAACTGTAGAAATTCTTAAAACGGACCCTTTTTGAGTAAAAAGTACCCCCGGACTTAAAAGATATAATTTTCCAGAATTGTGCAAGTCTGCGGTCCACTATGCGATCGCAGATCAGGTATGCGGACCGCATAGTGATCGCATACCTGGACAGTTTGTTGTCCATTTTGAGGACATTTATGCGGCCTAGAATGCGATCGCATTTCACGAATGCGGGCTGCATAGTTGTCGCATTCTTACACCTTGACTTTTGCGGAGGGAGTTATGCGATCGCATAACAGGTATGCAGACCGCATAATGGTCGCATACCTGGGAAGTCTACTTTTATTTTTGGCCCATTTGAGGGCCAATTATGCGATAGGAATGCGGATTGCATAGCAGGAATGCGATCGCATTCCTGATCGCAATTCTACTTCGGGACTGTTAAATTTCTAATTTCATACCCGACCCCCCAGTTCATTAAAACACCTCCCCCTTTAAATTTAAGCTCATTTTCTGATAAATTAGATAGAGGAGAGAGTGGGTTCTAGAGAGAGAGTCAAACTTTATCCAATTTGTTCCTCCAACACTACTCAGACCCGGAATTGATCAAGTAGGACACCATTTTCTTCACTACAAGAGGTAAGCTTCTACCCCATCAACCTAAATTTCCAGATTTTTGTTAAAATGAAACATGGTTAGGTGAATTCATGAAGATAAGGGTAGGAGCCTTGCATTCATGTAACCAACTAATCATAATCTAGTAAAAGGAAATGAGTTAGAGTAATCTTTCACTAAAAAGAGTCCATCTAATCTAAAAGAACACTTAGTGTTTGATAGAATGATCAAGTGAGTTCAAGACATGATCATTGTTCCTAACTCTAAGTTAAATTATGACACATTGTGAACTAGATTGAAGGTGCTAGAAGGTCCGGTGAATTGTGACAGAAATTAAGGAAAAATCCAAAATCAAGGTATGTATGGCTAACTTTAATCTTTGTAGAGGTATCTTGTTGGTGTCTGAGTACACGTGTATGAGAATTCTTGCTTGAGCATATGTGAATTGTTTGTCCTGCTGTGTCGAGTTGTACGAATTCATTCTCTGATTTTCTTAAGTCAATTACCATGCCAATTGAGATTATGAAGGGTGATTCTTTGTGTTTATCCTACCATGTGTAAAGCTCGTTAAATGTTGAATACATCGGTATGAGAGGATATGCTGCAAAACGAAAGAAATGATAATGAAATAAAGTGTCGAATGTATCCAAGTGCTAAATGATGTGTAGTAAATAATGAAAGTAAATATGAGCTGATTTTATTGAGTTAAATGATTGTGGCAACACCATATATGAATTGTTGATTGGTAAGGATCATTGTGACTTGATTTCACATAGTTATTGGTTGATATGAACTTATGTTCTTCATGATAAAGATCCTTGTGATATAATTGTTGGTGATTGTTGTTATGAAATGGGAACGTACGGTGGGATCGGGTTGCGCGCCGCAACACGAAGTAATAAGGGTGGAGAGGTAATAAGGGTGAAATGTGATTGTACGGTAGGATCGGGTTGCGCGCCGCAACACGAAGTAATAAGGGTGGAGAGGTAATAAGGGTGAGATGAGAATGTATGGTGGGATCGGGTTGCGCACCGCAACAGATGAGAAATTGAAACAAGTAACTGTGAAATCTTCATTTGTGATTTTCTGTATACTTGTGTGGTTACCCTAATTGCTTTCTAATTGTGTATTGTTTGATTCTACTTGGAATAAACTTGGTTCATACATGCTAGTACTATTCAATGGTACTAACGTCCCTTTTGCCGGGGGCGCTACATCTTTTATATGGATGTAGGTGGTTCCACAGCAGGTAGCTCAGACCGCCGATAGTGGTGTTTCCCCTTCGTACTTTCAGCAGATCCGGTGAGCCTCACTTCATCTCGGGGCCATGTGTAGTCTACATCATCTTTTTGTATATGTTATGTCTTTTAAGGTATAGTCGGGGCCTTGTTGATGGTAAGTATTGTGTAAACTCTTAGTACTCTTAGAGGCTCCGTAGACATGATGTGGGTTGTGCATATATGTATTTTGGGCGGTAAATGTGTTTACTAGTAATCGTGGTCCGAATCGGAATTATTGTATGTTTTGTGATTATCAAATGTGGAAATGATAAAGGATAATATGAACTCAAGTAGTAGACTCATGCTTAAACTCTAAATTGCTAATTCATGTGGAATAATGTATATTATAAACACGTGGTGATGCGTAGGGTAGGAAAGGAAATCCAGGTCCGCTTGATCGGGATCATCCGGTTGGGCGCCGGTCTTGTCCCTCGGTTTTGGGGCGTGACACTTAGCTTGAGGGAATATGTGTTGTGTCCTATTTGCTATGTGTAAGTATTATGTTCAACGTATAGGTGATGTGACGAGTACCTATACGTTGGTGTCAAGCATTCCCGTGAGTCGAATATTGTGATTTATGTGGTTTTTCGTTAAGTAATACTTGAGTTTCATTTTATAGCTATCCATGTTGGTGGAAATTACTTGATGTTGAACAGTGTTGAGTATTGGTTTCAGTTGAAGATTTTTATGTGAAGTTAGGTACTAAGTGAGATTGGTTATAGATGTTTTTCCTTGCCGGGATGGTATTGACTCCACTATTGGCACCCTTGCCGGAACGTTATGGTTTTAATTTTGTTTACTTTGTCAATTTCCTTGTTGGATTGCTGTCATTTGATTTGTTTGGGTGAGGAAGAGTGAGAAAGCACGAAGGGTGATGTCGTGCGTGAGATTGTGAGTGAATGTTAATGCATGAAGGGTGATGTCGTGCCAATATTGTGATTGCAAAAGCACGAAGGGTGATGTTGTGCCATGATATGAGTGATAATGCACGAAGGATAATGTCGTGCCATGATTATGTGAGGTAAAAGCACGAAGGGTGATGCCGTGCACTTGCTTTTGTATTACTATTTTTGTTGCTTAAATTGATATCTAATTTGTGTTTTATCCCGTTATTTCCATTATTTGATATTTCCTCCCCTCAGCATGTTCCCCTTTCCTTTATGCTTAGTTGCTTATTCCTCGTTATTATTTTCTCCGTATACTATTAAACTGCATAGGTTGATTTGGTTGTCGTGTCCTAGCCTGTCACTACTTCGCCGAGGTTAGGCTCGGCACTTACTTAGTACATGGAGTCGGTTGTTCTGATACGACACTCTACACTTTTGTGCAGATCCCGGTACTGGACTCTTCGGACCTTAGATCAGGGTTGTTGTCTTCAGTCCAATGGAGACTCCGAGGTAGTTCTGTAGAGGTCAGCATGCCTTGGCGTCTCCTTCTATTTCATTTATATGTTGTTCTTATTTACTTCTGAAACAGATGTATACTTATATTTTGTTCAGACTCTTATTTGTAGTATTCATAGACAGTCCGTGAGGTTGTGACACTTGTTTTGGGAGTACTTTTGTTCTGGATTTTGTATTAGTATTATACCAAAGGGTTGAATCATGTTATTAACGTATACTTTAAATTTCGTGATTTTATCATAAAGTCTAGTAAACTGTTAAAGGTGAAGAAATAAGGTAATTAATCAATAACGTTGGCTTGCCTAGCGAGTTCAATGTTAGGCACCATCACGGTCCCGACGGTGGGAAATTCGGGTCGTGACACCAAGAATTGATTTAAGCCACGCATAAATAAATAAAAGTGATCGTGCTAGAACTACAAGACTCGATGGGTGTCTTAAACCTTCCCCTCGGTTAACAGAATTCCTTACTCAGTATTCTGTTTTTGTAGACCATAAATTAAGAGTTAAACCTTGGGGATTCAAATAAAAAGTGACTACGAACATCAAAACTCAATTCCAAATGACGACTCCAAATAGTAAATACTTCTTTTTCAAAACGTCACTTTAATTGGAAAAACTCTTCTAACTCAACCTCACCATAGAGTTGTGTGGAAAAAAAGAGGTGTGACAAGAAGCAATTTTGGAGAAGCAGGAAAAAGTAGTTTCTCTCCAAAAGCACTTTTGAAAAAAATACACTTAGAATCAGTTTTTCAAAGCTTGGTCAAATACTAATCGCCTCTTAAAAATACTTTTCAAATTAATTAGTCAAATACAAACAGCTTCTCACAAAAGTACTTTTAAGAAAAAGCACTTCTCAAAATAAGCTGATTTTTGTAACTTGGCCAAACAACTATAAAACTACTAGCAAACAAGAAATAGAAAGAGTTGAAAAGCAAGTAGACAAAAAGTCATTAATTTTGTTTATTCACATGATTTACAATTAACCACCCAAACTTTCTCCTTTTTCAGAAGAAATGGATAACGGGCAACCTGGTGCACTAAGCAGGCTATGCATGGGATCCCGGAAGGACCAAAACACATTGGATCTTATGTACGCAGTCTTACCATACATTTTTTGAGAACAACAACAACAATAACAAACCTAGTAAATTCCCACAAGTAGGGTCTGGGGAGGGTAAGATGTACGTAGCCTTGTCCTTACCCTGGGAAGGCAGAGAAGTTGTTTCTGATAGACCCCCGGCTAGCATATTTTTAGAAGAAACAGATAAATAAAGGAAAAAGATTTTACATGCAACCAAAATGTTATTATACAAATCAAAGCATCATTTTCCCACAGCAAATTGAGTATTCTTTTGTCCTCAGTTTCCACCTCTAGCTGCAGAAAATTATAGCATAAAGTTCTTTTGCTGTCCATGAAATTTCAACAAGGCTTTCCAGAGGACCAGCAATATCCTCTGCTATCATCATCAGTAAGACCCTACATTCTAGGAGCAAAACCTTAGAACTAAATAGCCATATAAAAATAGATAGAAAACAAATAATCAACAAATGTGAGGTTGAAACCATTTTTAAGAATCACAATTTTCTTATCTACTGACTGACAAGTAAATTCTGAGAGCGTTATCCCATACTAGCAGTGCTTATCATTTTTTCTTTGTTCATGTATACCAACCCCTTGAGGAAAGTGATGACATAGATGTTCTCTTCTCAGTTCTGACGGGTAAATTGCACGTTCAGTCACTGAACCTTATCCACTATAACACTAAAGTCACAAAATTATTTTTGTCATAATATAGTAACTAAACTTTGCCACAATAAAAGCAACGTCACAAAACTTTGTTTTGTTTGAAATGGAAGTCTCAATACTATTTCACAAGGTTGGAGATAAGGTCTGTGTACACACTCTCTTCCGACCCCACCTACGGGATATCACTGGGTATTTTGTTGGTGTTGTTGTTACTTATAGCAATAAAATGCCAGAAAAATTACCTGCTATAATAGTAAAATCACCTTTATAGGTAAGTTATGTCTTTAGAATGGATAAAATTTAGTAACTTTACCGCTATAATGGGTAAAGTTCAGTTACTCTAATGTGATAAAAGATAATTCTATGACTTTATTGTTACAGTGGATAAAGTTTAGTGACATTAGAGTTAACAACAACAAAAAACCCAATGTAATCTCACAAAGTGGGGTCCCTGCCTTACGAAAGTCGAGAGACTGTTTCCGATAGACTCCGGCTCAAGAGGAAAAAAAAAACTAAAATAGAAGCAGAAACAACAAGTAGTAACCATAGCAAGCAAAGGTGATAGTGACATTAGAGTTAGAGTACAAAAACTGTCATTTGGAATTCTTGGTAAAAAACTCCTGTATATGGTTTCTCAAGTAGTCTACAAACTCCAATTTCAGTGTCTTTAACTACTAAACTATCTAGAACCTGAAAAATGTATAACCAAAACAACATTTTGCTGCTATTTAAAGGTCTTAACAGAAGCTAAAGGACTAACCTGAAACTTTGCTGAAATTGAGCAGAGACACTGAAGCTAAAACCTTATGTTCAACCAAATCACCATGTTGTAAGCATTCTATCAGCCGAGTGATAATAGCCAAAAAGGCAGATAGTTCAAACTCCGATACGGTCAGTGAAGCTAGTGCTGAGCTTAACCATGCAACTGTGGTTAGACAAATCCTGACCAATTCTGAGTTTCCAGAACCTAAACACTTTGAAAGAGCCTCTACAAATGACTTCTTTCCACTACCAATGAGTAATGCGGATGCATTTACCAACCACTTTTCCCTGGCCTCTTCTTCTTCATCCTCCATCTGACAATTTTTGCGCGTCAGTTCAGTACACTTTACAATTATGGGAAAACAATATTTTTTGATTCACCATATAAAGTTCACAATGCTCAGAGAATGAGGAGAATGTAAATGAATTAAGTTTATGGGGCAATTATAAATAAAAGGACGGTACAAAGATAGGGTATAGAAATTTTTGGCTGGTCCTAAGTTCAATTAGTCCGAAGTGGTATTGTTGTAACTACTGGTGTAATATAAGGTTCAAGAGTGCAATAGCTAGTAAAGATCTTATATATAACAGGAGAAAAAGGTCAAAAGAAACTTGACCAACTGCATCAATTTGATGAACCAGGAGATGAGTACATATAATTTTGTATTTCGATGAAAATATTTCTTAGATGAATTCAGTCAGGGAAAATGAAGAAAAATTACCGCCATAACAGTTGCATCAACTGGTGCATCATTCTCTTCCTCATCAGGATATTCCACGTCAAAACCTTCAAGAAATCCAGCTTGTTTTAGGATCCAATCCTCTGTCATAATCTTACCCGAGAAAGAAAAATGCCCTCCCAAAATAAGGAGTGCTTTGCAACATATTTCTCTGCTCCTTTCATCCGATAAGCTGCTTTCTAAGGCCATAGTTATAGCATCAACAGCACCATCTCTGTATATGTTGGCCATTTGTGTGTCTGTCTGTAAGATTCAAATACCAAATTAGTTCCGAGACTCGAAATAACATTGACCTTAAAAATTATGCACGTCTTATAAGCAAGTGACAAAAACTACAACGACTATTCCTCAATCACAAACTAGATGGGATTTGCTATAGCCTATCTTGATTCATATATAAAAATTCTGCTTTATTCGAACACATTTCTTTTTGTTCCAATGCTGGTATATAATTTGTTTTTTAAGGAAAAAGTAAGAGTCCTCTTAAACTAGAAATTCTCCAAATCGCATACTTCTCCCCATCCGGGCCTAATCAAACTATAATAACAGCAAGTAAGTCATGATCTCAACTAGTTGCCTATATACATCATTGTCTTCCATTGTGTTATGGTTTTGGCTAAGACCAAATTAATTTTGACATATTGTAGGTCTATCGAAGCACAACCTAGCAACCTGATTAGTATTAACATGCAGTTTAGGGGGGAATTTCCAATAAAGAAAAAAATTCCAAATTGCTTGGATGTCTAGAAGAGAAGAGCCTAATCTGCTGACTGAGCTTGACATGCAATCTACGAGCTCAAGCGGAAATAAAATTGTGGTTCAGCAAAAAAACAAGAATCGGAAATGACATATGTATATACGAGAATTGAGAAAGAAGAGAAGGTGTTTCTAAGCCTTTGATATTCACTTAATAAATTATCCAAGATCAAAACTCCTGCAGTAACAAGCTCAGAGCAACTGAATTGGACATAAGCAGTATCGTAGAAGAGTATGACAACATTCATGAACTTCATTTAGAGTGATCTTTAAATTTGACCCTACTAGAAGATCAAAGTGCAAGAGCAGCACAGCAACCATGGATCTCTGTTCACATGGACAATCCTGGAGATATGTCAGCAAATCATGCATTGCTTTGACTATGTTATCTTTGTGATTGCCTTTTATGAAGAACTTTGCATCTTTTCTCCTGAAATATGGGAGCGCGGCACAGAGTTAACTAAAGCAATGCATTATCAATTTATCATTACCTACTAAGACTGCATCATAATCCAGCAAATATAGAGTATTTCAGACATCTTAATTGCAAAACAAGTTTCATTTAAATATATGTTTGGAACAATCTAATCTCTTCAGAGATTCTTGTAGTATGCATGCCATAAGGTGAATAATGAGAACTCAGCTAATAATAGGAATATAAACTGGGTACCTGTTAAGGCAAATGAGTTCGGTCAGGAGTAAAAAGGCGTTTCTTCTCAATTCAAACTCTTCATTCTGAAGAAGATTGAGCAAACAAATCTTGTCAACATTTCGGGCAACTACATTTCTGCAATTATTGTCAGCTTCAATGCAAGAGCAAAGGATTCCGGAAACACATATCTTCTCCCTTTCCTTTCCACAATTAAATCTCTGGATTAGAAACTGTAAGCTTCCGAGGGATATAAGCTGCTCTAGAAGTTCTCTTCTTTCATCCTGATTTAAAACAATAAGAAGTTGTTGCAATACGGAAACAACTATTTCATTCTTTGACCAACGGTGTTTCCCTGAATCGCCTGCTGCTTTAGAGAAATAGGTCAGAAGATGCCTCCAATGTTCGGACCTCCAATTGGTGATAACACGCTTCAAAATGAAGTTAGTACGGGGTACACTTTGACATTCTAACAATCTTCGCGTTACTGGACATGTTCTATTTCCTTTAGAAAACCAGCTTGTAATAGATGCTCTCTCAAAGGTTTGGCCAGTCTCAAGGGTAACTGGATCTTCAAAAAGAAGTCCAGTCAAAGGGCAGATAAATTCCTGTGGTATGTTTGCAGAAGATCTTCCAACATAATCTTCATAATCGACTCCTAAATATTTTCAAAGCATCATCATAAGCAATTAATCAATTACTGAATGTGAAGGGAACAGTCTCAAAAATGATTTTCACCTACCTTGAGCAGGAAGCAGTACCTCAGTTGGCTGCATTTTCAAAGTAAAATGGTGAGATTATAATGAAAAAGTAAAAAGTATAGCTCCTCTTTTAATAATTGAGCAGAACAAAGAGTTTAAAGTGTTACTGTGCAATCAAGAGCCAAAGCAACTTCCGAAAATAGAAGAAGAGGAGGAGCAGCATGGATGATAGAATCCTCAGTCTCCTTTTGCCCAAAAGCTGGTTTCGCTATCCTGTTGAATATGAACTCGGTCACATTTGCAGGTGCAAATGACTCTGGCATGTTCGACTTCAACGGAGTTGTTTCCTTCAGATCAGAGTTTCCAGATATTTCCATGAAATTTTTTTCTTCTGGAGAATTCTTTCCGAAACCCTCTGCATCCCGAGCTGTTGATGCACCATACTACACAGAAGAACACCCCAGACCATAACTTGTCTTATGTAATATAAAATCTGAAAGGGGAAATAATAATGTTTGGCAAGCATAGATCCTAACTCACTAGATCTAAAAATGCACAGAAAACTACTAAACTGATCCGACAACTTTCACCCTTTCCTAATCATAGACACTACAAGAACAAACAGAACTGCATTAATTAATTTTGTAAGACCAACGAAAAAAGAAAAGGCATGTATGTTTACATTTATAAAGCTTATCATCCAGTTCAAGTTTATAGAACTGTCATTGAGAATTGGAAAGTGAGAAAATCATGAGCTACATCCACACCTAAATGAAGCATTTAAAAATAGCATCAAAGACTGAAGGAACAACGATATACAAGTGACTGAAACTGCTTCAAAAGTATCAATAAAAGTACAAGTAGGTTTACAAAGTTGATTCAGAAGAAACCAAGTTTATGCTGGATTATAGGAGCTAAGAAGTCTACATCATTATTTCAAAAACAAATACCCCCAAAATTACAACCATAACCTAAAAAAATTTATCGTCTCAAATGGATCATAGATTATTTTATTTGCTTCAAATCTCACCGGCCAAATTTGGGCAGGAACTAAGCCAGGATTTAACCAACAGAATGTACACGTATTTGAACATTTTTGTCTAATCACGATCTAAGTTTTTTTGAAATATGTATTCAACACTTACTGAATCAACTATAGCACCAGGCTCAACATCATAATCTATACACTTAATCACTTCAGCAGAGTATGTCAATGCTACCAGGTTTTCGGCAGCAAAACTAGAAGGCCTCCTCACACTAACTTTATAGCTTTCTTCCCTGTGCTCCTCTGATTCATTTTCTAGTTTATGTGAATGACGGAAAACTTCATCATACAACTTTTTGCTGACCACTGGCTGAGGTGAGAAACCGCCAACAGTACTACTTAAGTGGGAAGAGTTGCTAAAGGAACCTTCATACTGAACAGATACAGAAGGAATTTCAATAGATGGAAGTAATGGAATCTCAGCCCCTTCAGTTAGCCATTCCTTGTAGTAAACTGCAAACTGATAAGTACCTTTGTCCAGAATTTCGTTGTAAATTTTTTCAAGAATCTTCAGCTTCCTTGACTTATTATGTAGATCACCAAGAAAATTAACTTCTGAATCATACCAGACCTTCAAATTTGAAAGATGAGGAAGAAATATGTGATCCCACAAATCTGGCAACAAATTAGTCCTTGCCTGAAAAGGTGAATCACAGAAAACTTGCAGTAAGTGCTTTACAGCTATACGATCCTTCTTCTGTATCTTATATATGACACTGAGATACAGATGAGCACAAGCTGCCAATTTAGAATTGGGAATACCAGAAGTAAATCCATCTCGTAAATCGTTTGAATTCAACCCTGTAATTACACTAAGCTGAAGTGAGGCTTTCTTAAGTTCTTTTTCATTCGCACAATCCTCTGCAGCTCTTTCTACTGTTTCAATTGCTTGTTCAAGAGTCGCTAGGACCTTGCTTTCAGTATTGAGGCCTTCTTCTAGTCCAACAAAATTTAGGGAAGCGAAACTATTGTGACGAAGTGATATCCTAAAATCCTCATATACGAGAAAATGCTTTATGTATCCACTCAAGATAGAGATTACAGCCTGAACAGCAACTTCATCAAGAGTAGGAATAACTGCAGCGTGCTCAATCTCAGCTTTTTTTAGGCTTCTAATTGCATCATAACTTTTGTTGGTTAGCGAACTTCTAGTTGATCTGCTGTAGGAGGTCTCAGGCTGTTCAATACGTTTCTGATAATCATCTCTAAAGCTTCGATGTCCTGAAAGAAGTTTACCAGAATTATTGAGACATTTTGTTGTTGCTTTTGTATCTTTTCCGAAGGATTGTCGCTTTCCTTCTTCATCCTCACTTCTGCTAGAAGACCTGCCTTCACCACTCCCATTTCTGTAAGTTTGATTTGAGCATATATGATTGTATCTCGAACCATTTCGCTCTCCAACCTCAACTATCTCATTGCTTTGAGAAGCATCAGCAGCTAGCAATTCATCAAAAGAACTAATGCTTATTCTCTTAACATCTGATGATAGATCGCACAAGGCCATTCTGTGCTTAGTTTCCTTCTTTTGCCTCCTGTCTGCAAAATTGACTCTTGGGGTCTTATCTTTCAAGTCATGCCACGGGATAGCAGATTTTGTCCTCTCGGTTTTTCTTGTGCCTGATGAAGACACATGTTTATGAGGTTCTTGAAGTGGGTAAATAAGTCCACGTCTTGCCTTTGTTCCGGATGAAGCTCTAGGCACTGTTTTTGACATCTTCCTATCGAATCCTTCCTTAGCGAGGAGGTCCTCGAGTGACATGGCCATCTTCACTCAGATTAGAATATCAAACCACCTAAATGAGAGCAAACAAAAGAGATAGTTCAATTCCAATTAATGTGATGATTCTACCACAGGAAATCCTTAAAATAAAAACTCAAGTCTCAATTACCTTACTGTGTTGCTTTAAATATAGTCATTTCCTCAACAGATGTCTGCAATCACACAAATAAAACAAATATAGAAAACATCAAAACTCTGAATTGCACAGGTCACGTACTTCACACCAAAAGAATATCTCTAGATACTTAAACCGCATTTCATCAGAAGGGGAAAAGAACGATACAGAAAAAGAACCTTAGATTTGAATAAGAACTTAAGTTTCACAAAACTAGTATTGAACGCCTTAGTATCTGCTCCACCAAAAGAGATCAAAACAAGGCAAAACTAAATAAACCTGTTAACATTAGAACTTTACAAATATCAACTTTATTCCTCTTCTAATCAGAACTCAGTTCTAAAGTTACTCTAACTAAACATGAACAAGTCATAAACAAGAATTCGGAAACGTATTAACATGTCAATTCCATATCTCTTCTAACCAACAACAACAACAACAACAACCCAGTGGAATCCCACAAGTGGGGTCTGGGGAGGGTAGTGTGTACGCACACTTTACCCTACCTACGAAGGTAGAGATGTTGTTTCCGAATATCACTTCTAACCAAAACCCAATATTCCAAAGTCAATACTCCAACTTTGCAACATACCTTCCAAGAACAAAAAGGGCATAATCAAGAAACATAAATATGAGCAAACCTTAAATGTTTAAGTGTGAAAAAGGAAGTACCTTTCAGCTTGTATTATCTTCCATCAAAAGACCCCATAAACCAAACAAGAAAAACACATAAAACCACCAAGACCTAGTAATTTCCTTTTAATTTTCTTGGTTGGAAATTTGGATTAGGAAAACTATAAAAATGTCAATTCCATCTTTCTAACCAAAACCAAACATTCCAAAGTATATCTTAACTATGAAACATTCCCTACAACAACAACAACGACTACGTCTCGACTTTATGACTCCTCAACGATAATGTTTCTCCATTTAAGCTCATGTTATAAGCTATGCAACTTACCCTGCAACTACCTCTCGATTATATGAATCCTCGCTGATCATGTTTCTCCATTTAAGCTCGTGTTATAAACTATGCAGCTTACCCTATAACAACAACTACGTCTCGACTATATGAATCCTCACCGACTATGTTTCTTCATTTAAGCTCATGTTATAAACTATGCAACTTACCCTATAACAACAACTACGTCTCGACTATATGATTCCTCGCTGACCATGTTGCTCCATTTAAGCTCATGTTATAAACTATGCAAAATACCCTCCAAGAAAAAAATAGGAAACATTCAAGAAATACAAATTATGAGCAAAAGGAAGTACCTTTCAGCTTGTATTATATTCCATTAGGAGACCCCATAAACCAAACAATAAAAACACATAAAACCCACCAAGAACCAGTCAATTTCCTTTGATTTTTCTTGATTGGAAATTTGGATTGAGTAAAACAAACAAAAGGGGTATAAACTCTTCCCAGAAAAACTGAGATGCTTATGAAAGGGAAACTCAAAGGCCATTGAGGGGATAAATGAAAACAGAGGAAAGAACAAAAAGAGAGGAAATTGCTCAAAGGTTACACTAGGCAGCAATGGAGAGAAAGGAGAGAAAAAAGACAAAGAAAAACTGACAAAATTAGAAAATGCGCTAAGTACACTGGGAATTTCTAGTAACAACAGTCACTTTCAATGTATAAGGTACAACTATGTTAGCTCTTAGTACAAGACCCATGATGCATATGTTTATCTGGCTGAAGCTTTCAACTGCCGTTCCCTCCGTCGCTTTCAGAAAACAAATAATAGTAATTTCTTTTACTAAGAAATAAAAATAAATGCATTTGCAGACCCAAATTACATAGGAGAATATTTTTTGGGATTAATAGACCGAATAAATTATAATTAGACTGCTGATTTTATGTCAAATTCGGTCCAATCTATTAAATGCTATTGAAACTAACCTAATATTTAAGTTATTATCAAATTAGACTCTTTTTTAAATCGCATAAGTATTACGAGTATATTAAAATATGTTTGAGTTATAATATAAGAGTATAAACACCTGAAATTAATAAATAAAATCATTAAGCACAATATAAATTTAATTAGAATACGTATCAATAATTTTGATAATAACAATATAAACTCAAAACTTTATGAATTTACGGTGAGAATTAGGGCTGGGCATATATCGGGTATAACCGATAGTCCGAACCGAAAAATGCTTATTAGGGTATCGATATCAGGTTATTGGGTTAACGATTTGGTAGGGTTTAGTATTTTTTTACTATTGGATTATCGGTTTGGGCCTCGGTTTGCCAATTTTCTTAACGAGTTAACCGATAACCTAATAAAATTTAATAAAATTACGATTTTACCCTTAAGTATATAAATACATTTAGGGCTTCATTCTCTCTTTTTCTCCCAATTTTCCCAGTCGCATTCAAGATATCAAGTTTGATGGTTCACTCTTCAGAGTTCAGTCATAAATTGATTCAATTCTTCATCAGTTCTTCTTCAAAATTCAAAGTACAACCACATTCATAGAATCTAAGCGTAAGTTTTGTTTTCTAAAATTTGAAATTTAATTACTTCTTTCTTAAGAACAAGTTTCGTTCCTTCGTCAATTTCGGGTAGTTTATGATTCTCTTCATCACTTTACAATTCTCATTTTTCTCATTATTTTTTAGGTCACTGTTTTTGAATTTTCTAGCTATTGTTTGAGGTTGTTTTGGATTAAATTTGAGATAAGAACTAAAATTATGAGAAAATTCTTGTGCGTTGGTCTTCGAAGTTTTGTATTTAATTCATTTAATTAGAGTTAAAGCATTTGGTTGTTTACTGACATCTTTTGATACCTGGACATTGGACATATTCCTTTGTTGTTGCCAAATTCAATAATTAAAGTTCAGTTCATGTGAGTTATATACTATGCTTCTTACCTCTAGATTGAGTTATCTTATCGGGTAAACCGATAACTGTCACACCTCTTTTTTTCCGCAGCAACCCTATTACGAGGTTGAGTTAGAAGAGTTTTTCCAATTAAAGTGACGTTTCGAAAAGGGATTATTTATTATGTAGAGTCGCCACTTGGAATTGAGTTTTGGTGTTCCAAGTCACCTTTTATTGAATCCCTTATCAAAAGGAAAAGTTTGACTCCTAATTCATGGTGTACGAAAACAGAAGACTGAGTAAGGAATT
>ML376432.1:14668-82868 GCA_005239525.1 Nicotiana knightiana | reverse complement strand
CATATAAATAAATATTTAAATCATCACGTGCCATTATTAACATGCAACGCATGTTCATAGATTTTAGTACTATATTAAAAGCATGAAGCCCCTATCGAAATATCGTTCGTCTTTTTTACTCTTTATAAGTACATTATATGTTGGATATACTTGTAATTGTAATCGCTATTTTTTTTTGTGGGCAAAATCAAAATTGCCGTGTGCTTGCTTTTAGGTTTAGGATTCTTTAGAATTTATATTGTTTGGGATTCTTTCCTTGCTGAATATTTATATTTTCCTTTAGTTTTTGTATTCTTTAGTTGTAGGATTCTTTAGTTTTTATTTATTACGTTTGTGTATTGTAAATACAATTAATTTTAAGACTTAATTATTTTCTTATATCATTATTATATGATATCATATCATATCATACTATATTATAAGCATGAACACTTTTAGGTGAAATTAGTTTACTAAAATATCCTTTAAAACTGAATGACCAAGTTACTCTCTACCTAAAACTAAAATTACCATCCATTAAATGATGTTTTGTACTTAATGTTGTGGTGGTAAATAATTCACAATATTCATGAAAGAAATAATAATTTCAATAATGGGTTGTCATACGTTCAACTGTCATTGTACACATTTAAGAGACACTGCCAATTTTAATTAATTCATTTTATTTTGTATGCTTTTCATGTTGGATTGAAGATAACTTTTTCAAAAATTGTAGATGCATTCCGTGCAATGTCATTTAAAAAGCAAACTTAGTTAGATTGTGGAATGAGAAATATACTTTAAGCCTCTATGGAGTACTTCATCTTATGCTTTTGCAAGGATTCTAGCGTATCTATATATAATATATAATATATTAAAAGCATAAAGGCCCTTAGCGAAAAGTCGTTCGCTTTTTTTACCCTTTAAAAATAGTTTTCACATTGGATAAAATTATAATTATACTTTAATTATTTTCCTAATATTGAAAACTTTAAGTTAATTATTTTTTTCCTTATTTGAACTATGTAAAAATTCCTAATATTTAGGAATGTGATATTGAGTTAGATTTTACTTAGATAACTTTTCTATATTTAGTGTAAGTATTTTCCTTGCATATAACTCTTCCATGTTTCCAAGTTTTTACACGTTAGGAATGGTAATGAATTGCAAAAATTCTGTCTTCGTGCATGTTTCAAATTCTAATTCTTTGTCCATTTCTTTTTTGGACCATGTCAGGAGCAAAAATTCTATTTTTTCATATGTAAATAAAGTGTTTAAGGTGACTTATACATTTTTATACTTAACATAAACACTTTAATTAATTAATGATAGATAACGCGTACATCATCTTATATATTAAATATCATTTTCATTAATTATTTTATTTAAAATTCAAAAATTAAGTGAAAGTTTTGTTATAATAGGAACTCTTAATATTTAGAATTCAAAATTAAATAATATTTTATTAATTTTTTACTTGAATTGCATAAAATAACTATAACTCCTCAGTTTAATTCATGTTCAAAGAAGAAGAAAAAATTAATTTCAAATTCCTATTTATCAAGATCTAATAGCAACTAAATAATGTATATGAACGAACAAAGTTACACCGATTTTGACAATATTGTTTTGAATTAAGGAGTAATCAAACTATCAAGGTATATTTTCTTCTACTTCTAATGATAAATTCAAATAAAATTACTATATGTCAATTCAAACGAGAGAAATGAGTTTGAATATAATGATAAACAAGTAAATAAAAAACGATAAAGTCTACAAAGAATAAATAAGAACTATTTGTTATTGAAATTGATAATATCAGTCTTTGTTCCTTCTATATTCAATGATAATTTTAGGTTCTCAAACTTTGTGTCTTTTGCTTTGTAAATATATACGACTTTTAAATCTCTAGATATTACTGACATTAGTGCTAACAATATTTCAAAATCAATAATTATATTATTTAAACCAAAAATACAAAAGGATTATTGCATTTTTTAAAGAAAAAAAAACACTATTTTTGAAACCTTGAATTAGAGAAACACTTGAGGAAAAAGTATATGTTGTATATTAAGATGAAGCAAGAAAAAATATATAATTATATTATGACAAATAACGTTTGTATATGATTGTATAACAATTAACGATTGTAAAATATCCTTTTTGGAAGTTGATTTTTAAATTATTTTTCACTTTCACGCACATAAAGGAGAGAGTATATAGCTCTTTAGCAAATTGACTGGCCAACTTCATAGGGTAGCTAAGACTACAAATTGTTTAGGATTTTTTTTAACATACGCTCCATATTTTTTGATAAGTAGCATAGTCCTTTTAGAATCCATTAATAATAAGTAACTTCATTACAATCTTAACCTCCTACTTTTATAAAAATATATATACATCGTTATGTACCTGGATAGAAAAAGAAAGCCCACTCCAAAAATAAAAAGAGTTAATAAAAAATATAGTGATTGAATAATACCTTTTGCGATAGTTTAATATTTTGTTAGATTTAATTCTATAAATCAAACATAAATTTTAATATAATATTTATGTAACTTTATAATTTTACATTCATTGAGATGAGGCACACGCGCAATGTGCGTATCCTAAAACTAGTTATATTAAAAATGAGATATATAGATATAATATAAAATATGTGTTGGTTTTTGTCACGACCCAAATTTTCCTCCGTTGGATACTGTGATGGCACCTAGTCTTAGGGACTAGGTAAACCTAACATTTAACCACAATATCAATAATAAAAGAACTTTAACAATCTCGATAATAGAAATCTTGACCGAGTCTACATTTTCCCCAAAACTCGATAAATACAAGTCATAAGCTCTACGAAATCTTTCTACCAAATTTAAATACAATTGTATAGAAATAAGTAAGTACAGTTGAAATAAGCAGGAAGGTGACTCCGAAGCCTGCGAACACAGCAACAGGTTACCTTGAGTCTCCTCAGCAATCATCCGCGCAGCTACTAAAAACCAAAACCTAGATCTGTGCAAACAAAAATGCACATAGTGTAGTATGAGCACATCACAGCGGTTCCAGTAAGTATCAAGAGTAGCCTCGGTGGAGTAGTGACGAGAACTAGTCAAGACACCTCTAGTCCACAAGATAAATAACATGAATGTAGAAATGACCGAACGTTACATCTATCTAAGACTTCACGGAATAATTTACAACAATGACAATATAAAGCGAAAAGAAATTATAGAAATCAATCACGAAACAGCACAAAAATACACAGAAAGATGGACAACAAAATAAGCCAAACCGAAAGAAAACAAAATATAATAGAGAACACCAATAACTCAACTTTACGTTGGTTTGTTCACATTGGACCTTAGCTATTAAAACCCATAAACTAGTTGAAATCTTTAAACAACAGTTCATATGAAAAACTTTTGCAAATAAAATCATTTTAGTATGGAAGAGTTTCCTTTAAAAACATACTTTCTCCAAAAGTAGATATAAGTATATTTAATAGAGAGAATTACGTAAAACATAGTTTCTTTCAAAATATGAAACTTTCCAAAGATGCTTTCCCAATAACTGACTTCCAAATATCATTTTAGGCAAGACTAGTGCTTTTCAAATACACCTTAGATGTAAAAGTCATTCAAATATATTCATTTCGAAACTATTGATTTTTCAATAAAATCTCTTGATCAAAATCTCCTCAAGGTTTATCTACCAGAACTCAGTCCGTAACTCAGAAAGTGCCATGCAGTATGGGAGGAATATCAAAGCTTGCCAATAAATGCAGTAAGAGATCAGTAGGAATATCCAAATTTAGAACAATGGAATAAAATGCAAAGACAAGTGCACGGCATCACTCTTCGTGCTTTTACTCTCATCCTCACCAAAACAATATAAAGATCAACAATTTGGCAAGGAACATCAACAATATGAACTATAAATCACAACATCCCGGCAAGGGAGCCAACAATACAAACAATATCATTAACAACATAAACAGTAATAGAAACCATAACATCCCGGCAAGGGAGTCAACAAGGCAAAAAACATCATCAACAAAGGAATAATAAGAGAAACCACACAATTTCGGCAAGGGAAACAACTATAACCTATCTCACCTAAACAGTTAACTTCACGGAATAAACTCAACTTCAACAAAGGCCCAGTAATATGCAACATCAAGGAAATATCAATGACATAAATGTCTACAATTAGACCTAAGTGGAACTTAAGAGAATAGTCATATAAATTACAATGTAAGACTCACGGGCATGCTTGACTTCAACGAATAGATGTTCCAATTACGGCTAGTCAACTATAAGGCTGGATGACACTACTTATAGTCAATTAGGCAAGCTAGGGAGAAAATATAGCATGAAGATGAGAGAAATAGGATATTTAGTTAAGTCAAGTAAGGTCAAATAGCCAACGAAGGAATCCAAAAATAAATAATTCTAATTTGAACAAGAAGAGATGAAATTAGCAACCAAGGATTCAAATGTAACAATTACAAATCATACTGTCACGACCCCAAATCCTACCGGCCGTGATGGCGCCTATCGTGGAACTAGGCTAGCCGACTACCACGTGTTCACATTTGCTTTTGAAATCCCATTTAATTTCAAGCAATTCATAACAATATATAGAAAGTTCTTAATATAATAGGCAAATTTTATATACAGTACGGCCCTCCCCAAAACCTGGAGCCAACATGTCATGAGCATCTAGTGAAATAAGCCAAAATAAAGTATTATGATACAAAACACCGAATCAAAGCTAAATACAATAGGAAGGGAAAATAGAGATGCTGCAAACGCTGAACAGCTACCTCTCTATCCCTATGATCCGGCTCCGCTGCGATATATATATATAAAGGCTAACGCTCGATATCTGCTCCTGAATCTGCACACAGAGGTGCAGGGAGTAATGTGAGTACGCCAACTCAATAGTAATGGAAATAAATCAAGTCTAAGTAGCAAGGAATCACATAAAAATCAATTTCATCAAGGCACAATATACACAGCTTACTTTCCAATAGTATACATAGATATACAAAATCGTCATGCCTTAGAAATCAACTTCACAATGCACATTTTTAACAACTTTAAAACAAGGATTTGGTATGCAAATGAATGTAGTAAAATCATAAGTAGTCCCTCGGGCAAAAACATGTTTCATAATCATCTCATCGGGCATGCCTCACAATCCCTCAGCACCTCACAATCACTCAGCACCTCACAGTCACTCACTCATGCCTCCCAATCACTCCCACTCGGTGCGCTCACTAGGGGTGTGTACAGACTCCGGAGGGGCTCCTTCAGCCCAAGCGATAATATCACTCAACACCTAACCATCACTCTTGGCCCTCGGTCATACTCGATGGAACCACTCGAAAATCCCCTCGGGCGAAGTAATAGAATGGGGTACTCGACCCGAAAACATCATTTTATGCTCATGTAGTGTAAATCAGGCTGAATTTCAAATAAAACAGTATGCACGAGGATGCTGAGTAAAATCATCAACAGGTAGTGAGGAAAACAGCAGTAAAACACCCTCAAAGGGGTCTAAACAGATCAGCACGAGGCCCCAAACACGGCTTACAGCCCAAATATTTCACAAATCTTTAGAACATAATTTAACATAAGATTTTGAGTAAATATGCAACTCATTAGTTGCCGCGGAGAGGACCTAGTCCAATCCAAAAATCAGTACGCGCCACATATTCGTCATCCGACATGTGCACCATTCCAAATTCAGTGAGAAAATAATGCAGTCTGGGGTTCCATACCCTCAGGGCAAGATTTAAGACCATTACTTACCTCTAACGGACCGCGACACTAGTCCGCTGTGCCTTTGCCCCTCAAATTGGATCCCTATTTCTCCGAATCTAGCAAAAACCAATTCAACATCATTAATATATACTCAAGGAACACAACCCAATCGAAAATTATCAATTTAACCAAAAACCTCAAAATTCGGCCAAACCCGAGCCCCGGGCCCACGCCTCGGAATTCGATAATTTTTACATCCTTAGAATCCTCATCCTCCCAAGATTCTATGAATACCAATAACACTAAAATCGGACCACAATTGCCCACTCAAATCCTCAAAAGAAAAATAATTTTTTCATGCACCCTTCTTCCCCAACTTTGGTTCAATTCCAGAAATTTTATGGTTTAATCACTTAGGAATTAACATAAAAACGAGTTATGAAGTTGAAAATCTTACCTCCATGTGATTCCCTTGATTTCCCTTCAAATCCCTCTCAAATAGCTCTCAAATCGCATGCAACAATGGGGAAAATATAAACCAATTTCGCACTTCAGGCCTTTTAAACATTCTGCCCAGCTAAAATAATTCCTTCGTTGTGATCGCAAACATCGGCACGCGATTGCGAAGAAAAAATCTGCTGCCCCATCAAATTACCTTACGAGATTGCAGACACCCTCACCCGATCACGATTCATCAGGACATAATCCCACGCGATCGCAAACCCTTCCACGCGATCGCGAAGAACAAAGCTCAACTCACCCACGTGCCCCTCTAACTCTACGCGATTTCAAATAAGACCACGCGATCGCACCGACCAAACACTCATACTCACGCGATCGCAAACCATTCCACGCGATCGCAAGCCATTCCACGCGATCGCGATTAACAAAAATCCTTCCTCACCTATTAACCCTACGCGATCGCAAACATTCTCACGCGATCGTGTAGAAGGAAACCAGAACCTTACACCAGCAGCAATCTGCCCAGAATTCAAGCCAAAAGTTGATCCGTTAATCATCCGAAACACACCCGAGGCCCTCGGGACCTCAACCAAACATACCAACATATCCCATAACATCATTCGAACTTATTCGAGCCTTCGAAACACCAAAAACAACACGAGAACACCAAATTTACATCAAATTCAAGCCTAAGAACTTTGAAACTTTCAAATTTCGCCAACTACGTCGAAACCAACCAAAACACCTCCGATTAACCTGAAATTTTGCAGCCACGTCCAAAATGACATTACGAACCTGCTCCAACTTCCGGAATCCCATTCCGACCTCGATAGCCTATTTTCCACTGCCGACCGGAAATCGCCAAAAACCAACTCTCGCCAATTCAACCCTAATTCTACACCGGACATCACAAAAATATTCTGAACACACTCCTAAGTCCCAAATCACCTAACGAAGCTATCATAGACATAAAATCCGCAATCCGAGGTCGTTTACCAATAAGTCAACTCTTAGTTGACTTTCTCAACTATTAGGCCACTTTAAAAGGTTAAATGCCTAAACTCTACCATAACTACTCCGGACCCAAACCAACTAATCCAACACATCAAAAACAAGATAGCGATACTTAACAAATACAGAAATAGGGGAAATGGGGTAAATCTCACGGAACGACCGATCGGGTCGTTACATCCTCCCCCACTTAAACATACGTTTATCCTCGAACGTGCCAAGAATTGTTCTCCAACACTACCAGATTGTTACGCATCTTACCATGCACATACCCGGGGGTGATCCCACATCACCCTATCCCATATAGGTCCAATAGCACAATACCGTTGAAATTTCGAAATCCAAATCCAGGCCCATAAACCTTAGAACCAAATTCCCACTTCTGAAATGATATATAAGATCAAAATTTCCATAATTATAAACTGAACAAGCCTGAACATGCTGAATCAAAGACATATACATACCCCAGATGAAATCACATAATACACCACGTGACTCAAACACTCATAGAATTAACTCTTTAACCACAATAACTGCTCGGAACAATCCAATATCGGTACACCACCTCTTATCAAGGAATGCCTCGCTCTAACACTTCCATATACTACCGATGATGAAAGAAGCACGTAGAACTAACAACCATTCATCCGATCAGCCCGATATGAAACTCTCCCTTCCCAAATAGGAACTATAGCAGATTTCTAAGCCGACTCCCGATATAAGTTCTTCCAACTATGCTGTGGAAAATTCCGAAAATATTCATTCTAGGTCCAATGACCTCCTCTCATCCATCACAAGCACCCTGAAGACATGACACCTCGATACAATTCGAAGCCAAAACCTGTGCAACTCGTGCACTTATCAGCAACTCCCCAATGAAATAAAATTATATAAAAGATCCACACGAGAGGACTATCCTCCCATTAACAATTACCATCACCATATCATATTAATAGCCTGGCACACACCGTAAAAATAAAAAACACATGAATCCGATACCAAAGGTCATACCCCTACATATATCCGCTACACTGTGCGATCTCATCCAACCGGTGGTCCACTTGGAATATTTCAAGACACCTTGCCTAAAAATCAATAACCATTCAAAATTCGACATCAAGTACTCAAAGTGCATTGCCATAACCACGGGGGAAACTAGACGATACCATGCCACCCGAAACAGAAGGTATATAACCAACATGCCTCACACAACACCCAATTACCTTACTCAAATCTAGCTATGAAGCCCAATTAGAACCGCACCATATGTGCATATAACCAATAATCACCACTCCTCGCAACACCGAAGGGTAACTCATAGATCACTCCAAAACATGAACAAATCAATCACAATCGAATGTTACCTTCCTCAATAATAGAAACTCGGAGCCAACAATTCCGACCCGGTGCAGAACACGCACCCATATTAGCCTACTAGTGATCCTAAATTAACTCTGATCACCCGCAACAGGTAGATATCTTACCGAAAAGTTCATAATGACAGAATCATGGTACATACTAACATCCGACTAGCTCAGCTCGCATCTCCATAGTCCATTACCACAAAATATGATGTTTATGAGAACTCTCAGTCTCGAAGTCCAGGAAACGTAGGGATTACTATATCTGATCACAACTCCCCCGCTCGAATACATAACACATCCCAAATACCCATTCAATCCACGGGGAATACCCCTATAATTCTTCCATTCACCAAGCAACCTTGAATATCAATAGTCGATCCAACAACAGGGCGTCGCGATACTAATGAAGTACCCTTAATTCAAACACATTGCTCTTTCCGAAATATATACCCTCATCAAGTCGCACCCATTAGTGATATCATCTACCTAGTCATCTGAAATTGCCCATGCTACCTACGAATTTATGATCTTCCTTCCAGAACCGAACCGTGACCTCACATATGAAAATCTCAACTCCACCCAACATACCGCACATGCCATGCCAACCTAGGAAAAATACGGGAACTCCATGGTCCCTTCTAAGCCACAAGAAACTACGTACCCAACTAGACAAGAATTTTCATTTGATCTCATTTAGAAACAACTCACTACACGCCACAAGAAATATGCACCCTTAACCGCGGTGGAAATTACCAAGAACTATCCAAAATCCCATTTGCACAATACCAAACCATCAGGACTGAACTCTTCTAACTCAACCCAAATACGCAGACCACCAAAAATCCAAGAGCATTGCTAAGAAACACCTGAAAAACTCGTCACCTTATGAATACCCAAGGAACTAATCGTATCCCTTACCATGCCGATCCGACTTACTACCAAATTGCCCTATTTACCCAGGTTTCTTCTGACTTACCTTCAAGTTGATACTTCTTCCTGCCGTAATACCACCAATTTGCAACCCAGACTCACCACACGTGACCCAAGCACAAAACCATACCGTCTAAGGCTCATAAGCCGCCGAATACTCCCTCAAATATCCCCAATAGCACCATATTAGAAAAACTTACCCTGAAGAGACTTCTGCGAATCTAAAGCCATTACCTTCACCTTCCTGATACCGACATGCAGAATACCACAAGTCTTGACATCCTCTAACGTAAATCTCAAAATACCGACCAATTAGACAGAATCGACCTGACTCTTGCACGCTAACATACTAGGAAAGTAATCCACTCACTTGAAATCACAAGCAAATTCAAACTCTGCACACACTATACCTTTTACAATTTCTACTAAATCATTCAATAGAACCCAATTACCCAACAAGATACATTACAACCTACATCGAAGAAATTTCCCTTACTCATGACATTCCCAGACCCCATACCTGCAGGTCATAACTGATTTACCACTATACCTCGAACTGAAACCAATACCACACATAATCATGTAATCAACTTATCAATAACGAACTCCCCTGCTTGGCTCAAAGCCAAGGATCAAGACAAACAAGACTATGCCCACACATTATCACTACCACCATGATGTGGTGGGATTCAACTAAATCCTCCATAAGCTTATATGACCCAAACCATGTAACACTCAAATCAATTGCCAAATCTCGCATCCATCATTGCAATAGTCACGCCAACTTCCACAAGCGATCGAAACTCCAATTACAACATATCTTTTACTGGTAGAAGAGAACTTATTACAGAACTACATAGGGACCACACACCCTAGGACAACTCGCAGGAGATACCCCTGCCCTCTTAGCCTCAACTGCTATCTCTCCATACACTTCTGAAGACCAAAACGCCTACCCTCGAGGCATCACAATACGCGGTAAAAACCTGAAGCTGATGGCAGAACTAACACTGGAGCAGCGGTCACAGAAATCTTGAGCTTCTGGAAGCTCTACCCACACATGACTGACCACATAGATACCCTCACTGGACACCACGTGTCCCAATAATGCTACTGAACTGAGCCAAACTTCATACTCGGAGAATTGGCATAAAGCCTTTCCTCCCTGAATCCTTATAATGCCATCCTCAGATACTGAGTATGCTACTCCGGGCTACGTGAATAAGCCAGGACGCCATCAATGAATACAATAACAAGGAGCGCTAATACGGCTGGAATACACCGTCAATCAAATACATGAACGTTACTGAGGCAAACGATCAACTCAGAAGACATTGCCAGTAACTCATAACCCAACAGAGAAATCCGCTTCACTCCACAACTACACAACATGGGAGGTCTTCCAGCATACTCACAACTCAGGCCATATACCAAATCGAGACAAAAATCAAACACTCAATAAATCTTACCACATTTCCAGCCAACTTCGACACATTCCACAGTCTTATCACATCTAACCATCAATTCACACCCACCACATAGGCATCTAGTCACCAATTCTCATCAATAGGAACACGAACGAACAAACAATTCCCCAATTACATGCGCCCACACAACGAAAATCTCAGCAATCAAGCCACAGAATAAATGCGGCCTCAAGTCCTCCAGACTGGACCATTACCAACATGCCAAAATCACATCTCATCCATGGAAGCCACAAGTCGTTGATGCACAGCTGATACCAGGCGCTCTCGGGCGCACTCGAATACATGGAAGGAATTCAAGAGTTACGCTATTGGCTGAATACAATGGATTCGCACGACAAGAATTTTAAAAGTGTGAGATTTTCCTAAGTGTTCCGCAGCCTCTCGAAGATAAGTACAGACGTCTCCGTACCGATCCGCAAGACTCTACTAAACCTGCTCATGACTGTCGAGTCCTATGTAACCTAGGGCTCTGATACCAAACTGTCACGACCCCAAATCCTAACCGTCCATGATGGCGCCTATCGTGGAACTAGGCTAGCCGACTACCGCGTGTTCACATTTCCAATCCAAAAATCAGTACGCGCCACATATTCGTCATCCAACATGTGCGCCATTCATAATTCAGTGAGAAAATAATGCAATCCTGGGTTCCATACCCTCAGGACAAGATTTAAGACCATTACTTACCTCTACCGGGCCGCGACACTAGTCTACTATGCCTTTGCCCCTCAAATTGGCTCCCTATTGCTCCGTATCTAGCCAAAACCAGTTCAACATTATTAATATATACTCAAGGAACACAACCCAATAGAAAATTATCAATTTAACCAAAAATCTCGAAATTCGATAAAACTCGAGCCCCAGGCCCACGCCTCGAAATTCGATAATTTTTTCATCCTTAGAATCCTTGTCCTCCCATGATTCTATGCATATCAAGAACACTAAAATCAAACCACAATTGCCCACTCAAATCCTCAAAAGAAAAATAATTTTTTCATGCACCCTTCTTCCCCAACTTTGGTTCAATTCCAGAAATTTTATGGTTTAATCACTTAGGAATTGACATAAAAACGAGTTATGAAATTAAAAATCTTACCTCCAAGTGATTCCCTTGATTTCACTTCAAATCCCTCTCAAATAGCTCTCAACTCGCATGCAACAATGGGGAAAATATAAACCAATTTCGCACGTCAGGCTTTTTAAACATTCTGCCCAGCTAAAATCATTCCTTCACTGCGATCGCAAACATCGGCACGCGATCGCGAAGAACAAATCTGCTGCCCCATCAAATTACCTTACACGATTGCAGACACCCTCACGCAATCGCGATTCATCAGGACATAAACCCACGCGATCGCAAACCCTTCCATGCGATCGCGAAGAACAAAGCTCAACTTACCCACACGCACCTCTAACTCTACGCGATCGCAAACAAGACCACGCGATCGCACCGACCAAACACTCATACTCACACGATCTCAAACCATTCCACACGATCGCGATTAACAAAAATCCTTCCTCACCAATTAACCCTACGCGATCGCAAACATTCTCACGCGATCGCGTAGAAGGAAACCAGAACCTTACACCAGCAGCAATCTGACCAGAATTCAAGCCAAAAGTTGATCCGTTAACCATCCGAAACATATCCGAGGCCCTCGAGACCTCAACCAAACATACCAACATATCCCATAACATCATTCGAACTTAGTCGAGCCTTCGAAACACCAAAACCAACACGAGAAAACCAAATTTATATCAAATTCAAGCCTAAGAACTTTGAAACTTTCAAATTTCGCCAACTACGTCGAAACCAACCAAACACCTCCGACTAACCTGAAATTTTGCAGACACATCCAAAATGACATTACAAACCTTCTCCAACTTCCGGAATTCCATTCTGACCTCGATAGCTTATTTTCCACTGCTGACCGAAAATCGCCAAAAACCAACTCTCGCCAATTCAAGCCTAATTCTACACCGTAAATCACAAAAATATTCTGAACACACTCCTAAGTCCCAAATCACCTAACGAAGCTATCAAAGCCATAAAATCCGCAATCCGAGGTCATTTACCAATAAGTCAACTCTCAGTTGACTTTCTCAACTATTAGGCCACTTTAAAAGGCTAAATGCCTAAACTCTCACCATAACTACTCCGGACCCAAACCAACTTATCCAACATATCAAAAACAAGATAGCGATACTTAAAAAATGTAGAAATAGGGGAAATGGGGTAAATCTCACAGAAGGACCGATCGGGTCGTTACACATACACGGTAATATAAGAACCTACGAATCCTGAAAGGTCAATCTAATTGTAAATAAGTCCGAGTACACACTCTTCACCTCGCATACTCGGACTACATTCAACAACGAATACTCAATCCTAAAGGGTAGTTCCCCCACACAAGGTTAGGCAAGATACTTACCTCAAAGACGACAACCCGGTACTCAAAAATAGACTTCTCGGGCAGAAAGACCTCCGGACGGCTCACAATAAACTAAAACAACTTCAAAACACACATAAAACGTATAAGGAACTATTCTGAATAATAAAGTTTCAATCTTTACAAAATTATAAAAATCGACCCAAAAGTTCACCCCCGGGCCCGCACCTCGTAACCCGAAAAAGTTTACAAATTCCGATTACCCATTCCGATACAAGTTAACCCATACTAAATTTATACTATTCCGATAACATTTGGTCTTTCAAATCATGATTTTACATTTTAGAAGTTTCTTTCAAAACCCAATATTCCCTCAACCCAAAACACAAATTAAATGATAAAAACAAGAACTAATTTATGAAATATAATTAAATATAGTGGAAGAACGCTTACCCATTAGATTTGTGTGAAAACCCCTCAAAGAATCGCCAAAACCCGGGCTCTAGAAGTCAAAATATGTTAAAAATGGTGAAACCCCGATTTTGGAGAACTTATATTCTGCCCAGACGTTAAATGAATCGCGATTATGGAACGTGGTTTGCGATCACGAATAAGAAAGAGGAAATTTGCCCATGTTGTTCATCGCGAACGCGATAAGAAGTTCGCGAACGCCGAGGAGGAGAACAGGAAGCTATGCGATCGCGTACTGAAGAATGCAAACGTGAAGAACAAAGTTTGGGCGACCAGCAGGGACACATCGTGATCGCGAAAGAATCACTGCGATCATGATGAAGGAAAAATGGGTGGCGCAAATAGAACACTACGCGATCGCGGCTTGGGCTACGCGATCGCGAAAGAGGGCAATAGACACCAGAAACAGCAGTTCAAAAATGGAAGAAAATGGTCTGAAGCCCATATGAAATGCACCCGAAGCCCCCCGGGACCCCGTCTCATCACACAAAAAAGTCATATAACCTAACACGGACTCGCTCGAGGTTTCAAATCACATAAAATAACGCCAAAATGACGAATCAAACCAAAAATCAATGAAATTCCTCAAAACTTCGTTAAACATTAAATTTTGCATTTACGGTCCGAATCACATCTAATGAAGTCTGTTTCTTATCAAACTTCACAGATATGGCACAAATATTATGTCGAACCTGTACCGGACTCCGAAACCATAATACGGGGCCGATACCACAGGTTTCACATATAATTTCATTTTCAAAAACCTCTTTTATTTTAAGAAAATAATTTCTTTTAAAAATTCATTTCTCGGACTTGGGACCTCGGAATTCGATTCCGGGCATACGCCCAAGTCCCATATTTTCCTACGGAACCTCCGGGACCGTCAAATCACGGTTCCGGGTCCGTTTACCAAAAACATTGACCAAAGTCAATTTTATTCAAATTTCTAATATAAAATTATCAATTTTATCAGTTTTTCACATAAAGGCTTCCCGGCTACACGCTCGGGATGCGCACGCAAATCGAGGTGAGATAGAAGGAGGTTTTCACGACCTCGGAACATAGAATTAGCTAGAAATATACGGGATGACCTTTTGGGTCATCACAGTTTCACATGGAATAATCTTGGACATACAACGACTACAACGCACCCAGTATAGTCCCACAAATGGGTCTGGCCATACTTCGTGTACAGTCGTCTGCACAAAAGATGCATGTACGATCGTTCAAATATATTTGGCAAAAGGCGCAAATATACCCCTGCCGTAATACTATTAGTTCAAATATACCTCTTTTCTGTTAAGTTTGTCCAAGGTGAACATCGAATCCTAAGTGGCAGTGATATTTGATGAGATGGATGCCACATGGAATGCCACCTCACCACCCCTAGTCCATTTATAAAAGACTAAAATTAGATTTTCGTGGTAACGGAATAGTGGTGGAGGGAAAGAAAATTTTAATAGTGGAAAAAAAAGATAGAAAGGAGGAGTAAAATGAGTTAGGGGTGTTGAAGTGACAAGTCATATGACATCCACCTCATCAAATATCAGTGCCACATAGGATTGGATGTCCACTTTGGAAAAAATTAACGGAAAGGGGTATATTTGAATTAGTAGTATAACGACAGGGCTATATTTGGACTCAAAGTATAAAGAAGGATAAATTTAAACCTTTTCTAATAGTACAGGGATATATTTGGCCCTTTTTTCATTTTTTTATTCTTTATCTTTCTTTTCTCTTTGCTTTATCATGCGAGATCGCGGAAGATTTTATTTTGTTATATCATTAGGAAAATGATCCATCAACATGCTAGTTCTTTTTATGAGGCACAAATATGCGAATTTGTCTTGGAAGCAAAAAAATTACTGAAATTGCGTGAATGTCATTAACCAAAGTGTTTTGATATGTACAATAATGTATTGCGAGGAGCCTAATAAGGTCTTTCAATGGAAAGAAAAGCGTAAAAAATAAGGAAATAAGTTAACCCAGATTTCTTTGACCCGCCAATCTTCTTTCTATAAGCAAGCTCCCTCCGGTCGTCCAGTGCCTACTCGGCTCTTGTTATTCTTTTAAGGGTCGTTTGGTTTGTGGAGTAAGGGATAATAATCTTGGGACTAAATGGGATTAGTTTATTCCACATTTGGTTGAATTCTCGTGTCAGGACTAGTAATCTCGAAATTAATTTATAACACAAGTGTGATATTATTCTACCTACATTAAGTGTGAGATAATAATCCTCAAATTACTTAATCCTGAGATAAAATACTCAGTTACAAAAGATGCCCTTTTCTAAGGCTCCTCCTCGAATTAGTTAATCCCGAGATAAAATACTCAATTACAAAAGATGTTCTTTTCCAATGTTGTTCCCGCAAAGTCCTTTAAAAAATCCAAGGTTAAAATCGAAAATAAAAGTTTATCCCAACTTATTTAGTACTAGCATACGTCAAACACACATCTAAAATTATACCTCGTATATCCCTTAATTAGTTCAATGAACCAAACATCTCTCAAAAAAAATATATCCACTAAATATATTTATCACTATTTAATTCTTGTGCTATAGTACCGTCATTATAAACTTAGGATAATAAATTGTTTCAAAATCAAACGACCCTCGGAAAAAAAAACTTAGCTCTATGGAAACTTACAAGCATGTATAAGAATAAGAAGATGATAGAATTTAAGGGTCAATCAAACTATATAGAGAACCAGGTTCTCTATTAGTTCCCACAGAACACACGCACACTACAGTAAGTAAATGGCACAATGGAGTTTTACGTGGAAACTCCCAGCTCACGGGACCAAAAATCACGACCTACCCTTGTATGATTTCAACTTCACTACTGAGCAACTGTAGATTACAACCTATTGTAACCTAGGAATTAACCTCTTATCCCTCACTAACTTGCAACACTCTATTACAAGCCACTTTGTAATAACTTTATTACAAAGACTTTATAACTCGACTAACTCTAGCCAAGACACAACACAAGGGTTTATGATTTACAAAGATCTTCTATAGAAATGCTTCTAAGTAAGCTGGGTAGAAGTTACAAATGAAGAACAAATAACAAAGATTCAACAAACGTAAGGACTTAAGATATCTTCAATCTTTGGATCTGGTCCTTGGTTATGTTGTTCTTTGTTCTTGATGCCCTTGAGAATCACTTGCAAGATTGACACAGACTTGAGAGAATTCTCGATGAGTTCTTGAATGTGCAAGTGATTTGTTTTTCCTTTACTTGATGTTAATATCTCATTTGTGACATTATTTGGATGATGTAAGCAAGTAAGGTAAAGAGCATTCCCCATAAAGTTGATTGTTGCACTATTTCTACATTGTAGCGTGTGCAGGCAACAACTTAACAACTGTGAAGAGTTGACTTGTACAGTCATCTCGGAAACTGGTAGCTATCTGTTCCTTCTGCTGTTCCTTTGACTCTGAATATTTGAATTGTGTCCCCAACTGGAGACTTGTTGATATTTAAGTTCTTGAGGATGTGTATCAGGTTCCTTATATGGTTCTTGATAGTAAGTTTCTTAGATCATCAAAACATAACAGGGATACAAATATAATCTATCAATTTCCCACTTTTTGATGATGATAAACTTATAATTTAAGTTCACCTTAAGAACCATAGTGAATTGTATTCCCCCTGAATCTGTTCCCTATCTTGTTAATGTGTTCCCCATCTTGTTCCCCCTCAATATTTTTTTCCCTTTTGGTATCATAAAAATATCAGTAACAAGCATTAAGAAAAAAGAAGTCCAGCTTGGTTAACTCATGCCATACGTGTGCACACATACATGACTGAAAACAGAACATAAGAGCAATATATACACAGCAAAAGGAGGAAGCTTTCATTAATTTTGGATAATTAAGCAGGGAGAAGTTCCTTTGTTTCCAGACACATCCATAAAATAAAAACAGCAAAAACAAAAGTACCAGTCATAGACATCATCAGAACTAAAATAGAGGACAGACACGAAAAACTTGACACTTGGGAAAGGGACACTGTTTAGGGAGCACTAGAAGGGAAAAGCCTAGATGAGGAGGCAAGAGCTCGAAGAACGATGTCCGTTCGAGCATTTGCTGACACCTGATCGTTGATCAGTCTCTCCTTCAGGTCCTCAACCTGTTTCCTGATGTCGGCATTTTCTCTTGTCAGACGGGTAACCTCTGTGCTTTGAGAGCTGCTGGAACCAGGTGCCTCCTGAACCTGACTGAGCTGACCTTCGAGAATGACATTCCGTGCCTTCAGCTTCCTTATGTATGGCCCCACAACACCTCTTTTTTCAATTTTTCCTTGCATGCGTCCTGGGTATCACAAATCTTGGACTTCTTGGAGGAACTAGGTTCCTTACTGGAATCGGCCTTCCTTTTCATTGATTTTCTTACACTCTTGCCTTTCTCTGCAGATTTCTTGGAGATCTTCTCAGCAGACTCCTCATCCATTTTTTCACATGACTCCTTAACCATTTTCTCATCCTCTTTCTCACTAGATGACTACCTCTTGGACTTTGGAACAATAAGTTCCTTTGAGGACTTACGAACCAAGGGACCAGGTTCCTCTACTACCTCATCACCCACATTCACGACTAGTGTAGGAGCCACTACTTTATCATTGAAAGCCTTTCCATATTTCACCAATCTCCTCTTCTTCTTTTCCTTTTTTTTACTTTTCCCTAAGACGGAATCAAGTTCTTCTTTTTTTTGCAACCTCGTGATCTCTTAGACGAAGACCGCTGGAGAGGTGCCTTTCTACTCCTAACACTAATAAAGCTCTCCAGAGCCACATTATCAAAATCTTCTCCTTCACTATCCTCATTCTCCTCCTCAGACAAAGATCGCATCTTAGGAACTACACTTGTTAATGGCTCATCATAGAAATGAGGAGAGGGAGCAGGATCAGTACTGACATGGGGTTCTTGTGGAGAACCAGGGGTTTTATCCCAAGTGGAAGAAGAGGGCTCCTCTTGGGCGAAGGGATCAGGTCCCTCAATTGGTTCCCCAGTAGTACTGTCAGGTGCCAAAGTTTTGACAGGCACCAGTTCCCTACCCTCGACCTCTGCACCATTTTCTTCCCCCTGAGACTCAGATACAACCTCATAACCTCCAACTAGAGTTCCCTCAGCAGCTATTGACTTCATATTTTCTTTAGCTTCTTGTTCTTGTAAATGATTTTCAGACATGGTGGAGTGTAGTGGGTTGAAGAAGAGAGTTTTTATTTTGTTTGAAGAAGAAAAGAGGAATTTGGATTCTTTGGTATGGACAGTTATGAAAGTTACTGTGATAGGAGTTATTTAATAGGGGTGAGAAACCTGTTAGGAATGAGTATCAATTTTGGGTAGTCGGGTCGCTTCAGATGAGACACTCCGGTTTAAAAAGCGGGAAAGAGAGAAACTGACAATTTGATGATGTGGCACCGTTTCAACCATTTAAAAACTATTCATGGGAGTACAGATGAACTACTAACCTATGTCAGGGGAACCAGGTTCCCTTACAGATTTTGCTAATATAAGCCTTATCCTTTGGCCAATGTGCAATGCATTAGCTACTTGTTTGCTCTGTAATCGGCATGCGTGTATACCTATAACGGTATTGAGATGAGTTAGACTTTTCCAGAAAACACTTTTTAGCTATTTTACCTATATATTTCTTCCGTAGTTGTTGGTCCCAAATGCACACGCAAGTCTACGTGGTCTTACAAGTAATATAATGATAAATTGAATGTCGAACCCACAGAGACTTGTGTAAACTACTTGCTGAATCACTCTAATTGTTATTTTAATCAAGCCAAAATAAAATCCAGGAACATAACTAATTTATACTACGATTCTACGAAATAACTAATTATCGAGTAACGAGAGTATTGTTTTGTATTCAGTAGAGGCAAATATTCCAGAGTTGTGATCAATTCACTACTCGTATTGCATTCTAATTGACTCTCCCCTTCATATAATTCACTCATGGTTGCTAATTAATCGATAATTTCTCTCATAGCCTTCTCCCGAAGCACTACTCGTCTATTCTCAATAGATTAACGCCTATATTCCTATGAAATTAATCTATTAGANCTCACTCTCACAAAGAATTCATATGCATCCCGTGGTCGTACCATAAGCTTGCCCGTAGTGTAGATCTCCACTAATTCAAGTTAGCCAAATCTAGGATCAATTAGGACTTTTAAGGTTGTAATGTAGGCTAAGGGACGGGTAGGATATATTTAGGAATAGGGACTAACCCTCCTAAGCACTTTAATACACTATCTTCACAAATCAACACATATTCTTCTCAACCAATTCCCTTGCCACAATTCATATTCAGCATAAGCCTTTTTCAATTAAGCACTTCTATATTTTCACCAGCACAAATTAATGGGAGGTGTGTATCTTTTTGTGCATACTTTTACTATCCTTCTTTTTTTTTTCTTTCCTACACACACTCCATACATGAAGATTCAATGACTAGTGTCGTTTGAATACAATTTTTAGTGCACTAACAGGCCTTTCCATGGCTCCACTCAAAAGTTAATCCTAATATCCCACATTACTTCTTTTAGCGACTAAGTTCCTTAGGAGGAAAAGGTGCAAAAATCTCAATTTAAGAACAAAATAGGGGTACGGCTTGTAATGTGGGTACCAAAGAAAAAGTCTAAAGGCTCAAAGGGCTAGCAATGGAAAATGTAATTCTTATGTGAGAAGAACATCCATGATCAAGCAAGAAAATGCCTAAGTCATCTCCTAGACTAGCATAACCTATAATTTCGCTTCGATTAACACACGGGGCAAGTTCTAGACTACACAGGATAGCATAGAAAATCACTAAACCTCACTCCCACATTGCACATGACTCAATCACAATGGTTTTATTCAACTCTGAAGTCAAGCAAGCACACAAAATTGAGAGAATTAAGCAATATTACACTATGTAGCATACAAGTCGAGCAACTGAGCTAAGGTGTCACAATATAGGCTATTTATCTTTACCCAGGCATCACATGTCAAATCCAATATAAGGGAAAGCAGAATGTATGTCATAACCTAATATGTCGGCATCAAACATGTCATAGGGTAATTCTAAGTTACTCTGTTTCTTCCTAAATACTCTAAAAAAAATAATTTTAAATACCCGGTTCAAGTTACACCCTTGGAAAAGAGTCGGTGCCCAAACAAAAACCAAGGGATACTACCTAACTATCCTACAAAAAAAATTAAAAATCTTTTTGGTGTTTTTAAATCGGACTTTATCCCTCAAGAAAATTATCCAACAGATCCATCATTGGGGAAAATCCGAGATTTTTCAAAAAAATAATAATTTTATACAATTACACCTCAGAAAGTACTTTCCCCACCCCACACTTATGTTATGCATAGTCCTCGATGCATGATTAAAACAAGGGTGAGAAATAGACCGAGTGGGTCTAGCTCGGACATGATTCTCAATCTTTAGAGTCGGGATGACCCCACACTTAAGCTCAAACATGCCCCTCAGCTTCAACTTTTGGGTGCTCAGACTTCCCCTACTATGCAAAATAAAAACAACATAAAACTTACACTAAAAAAAAATTAAAAATAGAATAGATATACAAGATGAGTTGCCTCCCAACAAGCGTCTTATTTAACGTCATGGCATGACGCAGAATCTCGCCTCACTCATCAGCGCGCACGACCTTGGTCTTCTCACGATTTATGGTACCACCCCAATAGTGTTTGACTCTATGTCCATTCACTAAAAATTTTCTTTCACCATGTATAGCTCGCAACTCAAGTGCACCATATGGGGTGACTCTCACTATCTTAAACGGGCCTGACCATCTCTATTTCAGTTTTCCAGAAAACAGTTCAGCCTAGAATTGAATAATAATACCTGTTGGCCTGGCTCAAAATGACGTGGCTTTATATGTTTGTCATGCTATCTCTTGGTCTTTTCTTTGTAAAGTTTGGCATTTCGTATGAGTGCAACCTAAACTCATCCAATTCATCCAACNTTTTCTTTGTAAAGTTTGGCATTTTCATATGAGTGCAACCTGAACTCATCCAATTCATTCAACGGCAGCAATCTTTTCTCACCCGCGACTTCAAGGTTCATGTTTAGCTTCTTGATGGCCCAATATACCTTATGTTCAAGCTTTACGGGCAAGTGACATGCCTTCCCATAGACCATCTTTTACGGTGATGCCCTAATTGGTGTTTTGTATGCTGTTCTGTATGCCCATAAGGCATCATCTAACTTAGCAGCCCAATCTTTCCTGTTCACACTCACCATTTTCTCTAATATTTGCTTAATTTCTCTGTTGGATACCTCTACTTGTCCACTTGTATGAGGGTGATATGTTGTTGCAACTCGATGACGGACCCCATATTTAGTTAAAAGGTTATTCAACAACCCATTGCAAAAGTGGGTTCCTTCATCACTAATCACGGCATGTGGAGAATATATTCTTCTTCACAAACGCAGCGACAACCATGGCATCATTCGTCGGCAATGCAATTGCCTCCACCCATTTGGACACGTAGTCAACTGCCAGCAAAATATATTTATTTCCCCTGGATGATGGGAATGGACCCATAAAGTCTATCCCCCATATATCAAAAATCTCTACCTCCAAGATATTATTCAAAGGCATCTCGTGCTTCCTTGTTATCGTTCCTGTTCTCTGGCACTGGTCACACTTTTTAACAAATGCGAGGGCATCTTTGAATAGCGTTGGCAAAAAAAAAACCAGATTGTAGCACTTTCGCCGTTGTTCTATCGCCACCATGATGGCCCTCATATGGTGATGCATGACAATCATACAACACAAGTTCCACTTCTTTATCAGGAATACATTTCCTCATTAACAGATCACCACATTCTTTGTACAGGTAGGGTTCATCCCATTAGTAAAACTTCACATTGTGTAAGAACCTCTTTCTTGCTTCAGATTCTATTTCCGGAGGAAGTACCCCACTCACCAGATAATTCACATAATCAGCATACCACGGAGGAGGGTCTTGGGTTATAGCAAAAAGTTGCTCATCAGGATAAACTTCTTTAATATCTCCACCCTCCTCAACATGATCATGATTTTCCAGCCTTGACAGATGGTCAGCTACTTGGTTATCAGTTCCCTTTCGGTCTCTTATCTTCACATCAAATTCCTACAACAATAAAACTCAGCGCATCAATCTAGCTTTAGATTCTTTCTTTGTAAATAAATACCTGATTGATGCGTGATCTGTGTGGACTATAACTTTTGTTCCCACCAAGTATGCCTGGAATTTTTCAAAGGCCCACACCACAGCTAACAACTCCTTTTCAGTGGTGGTGTAATTCTGTTATGCATCATCAAGGGTCTTACTCGCATAGTAAATGGAATAAAACACCTTGTCTTTCCTTTGGCCTAGCACTGCCCCAATTGCATGGTAACTTGCATCACTCATAAGTTCAAATGGTACTGACCAATCAGGTGCAACAATTATGGGGGCAGCTACCAATTTCTTCTTGAGCTACTCAAATTACTTCAGGCAGGGTGCATCAAAATTGAACTTGACATCTTTTTCCAGCAACCTGCACAAAGGAGTAGAAATTTTAGAAAAATCTTTAATGAAACACCAATAAAATCCTGCGTGTCCCAAGAAACTCCGAACGCCTTTCACTGAAATTGGTGGAGGTAGTTTTTCAATTGCCTCCACTTTTGTCTTATCAACTTCGATGCCACTTTTAGATATTCTATGACCCAAAATGATGCCTTCCTGCACCATAAAGTGACACTTCTCCCAATTTAACACCAGATTCGTTTCTTCACAATGAGCTAACACCGTGCTCAGATTTTTCAAACAATCATCATAAGATGACCCAAAGACTGAGAAGTCATCCATGAACACCTCTACGAATTTTTCCACCATGTCAATGAAAATAGCCATCATACATCTCTAGAAGGTGGTTGGTGCATTGCAAAGACCAAATGGAATTCACTTGAAGGCGAAGGTGCCATAAGGGCAAGTAAATGTGGTCTTCTCCCGATCCTCTAGGCATATGACAATTTGATTGTAACCTAAATACCCATCCAGAAAGCAATAATATTCATGCCCTGCTAATCTGTCCAGCATTTGATCAATGAATGGGAGTGGAAAATGATCCTTACGGGTTGCTTTGTTGAGCCTTCGATAAGCAATGCAAACTCTCCAACCCGTAACAGTGCGGGTAGGAATTAGCTCATTCTTCTCATTCTCAATCACGGTCATCCCTCCCTTTTTGGGAACACATTGAATGGGGCTCACCCAGTTGCTGTCAGAAATAGGGGAAATGATACCTGCATCCAGCAATTTTATTACTTCTTTCTTCACCACTTCTTTCATGATGGGATTTAGTCTTCTTTGCTACTCAACACTCAGGCGATGTCCATCTTCCAAAAGATTTTATGCATGCAAAACGATGGGCTGATTCCCTTAATATCTGCAATGGTCCACCCAATCGCCTTTTTGTGCTCACGAAGTACCCTAAGCAATTTCTGTTCTTGTGTATTTGTCAAGCTGGATGAGATGATCACGGGCAATGTCTCAGAGTTTCCCAAATAAGCATAGCGTAAATATGCTGGAAGAGGTTTGAGTTCTAGCTTTGGTGCCTCTTCAATAGATGGCTTAGGACGGGTTAGAGTAATAAGCTTGTTCAACTCTTCAAATTTTCCTAGCCTGTAGAGGTAACTGCAGGATACTTCAAGAACTTTCTCAATGTCTCCCCTTGTTTCATCCCCATAGTCTTCTTCATTCCCAACCAACACTCGCTCAAGAGGGGTCAAAAGGACTCATGTAGGGAACCATTGATGCCGATTTGCTTTCCACTACAGTAATCATGGATAGATATTCATAGTGGAAAGGTAACTTGAGTGCCTTATAAACATTAAACACCTTCACTCGATCACCAACTCGCATCGTCATTTTCCCTTCACACACATCAATGATAGCTCGGCCCATAGCTAGGAAGGGACGTCCCAAAATAAATAGGACTTCCTGATCAGGCGCATAGTCCAAGATAATGAAATCAGCTGGGAATATGAAAGAGCCCACCTGAACTAGCACATCTTCAGTTACTCCCTCAGGATGGGCAAGGGAGCGATCAGCCAATTGTAAAATCACTGTTGTTGGGCGTGGTTCACCCAACCCCAACTACTTGAACACAGATAGTGGCATCAAATTTATGCTTTCCCCAAGATCGCACAAAGCTCGCCCGACTGCATGCTTACCAATTGAGATTTGGAGAGTAAAACTACCCGGATCTTTTAATTTCTAAGGTAGCTTGCTTTGAATTCTTGAGCTAACTTCCTCAGTGAGTGCCACGTTTTTGAACTTAGTCAACCTTCGTTTATTGGCCACAATGTCCTTGATGTATTTAGCAAATTTGGGCACCTCATGCAGAATGTCTACCAGTGGAATATTGATTTGTACCTGCTTCAAGAGGTCAAGAATCTTTTTGTATGCGGCATTATCTTTCACCTTTTGCAACCTTTAAGGGAATGGAGGGGGTGGCCTCGCAACAAATGGTGGGGGTTGCTCAGCCACTGCCTCCTTTGCTGGCTTATCTGATTCTTTTGGGTTGTCTGATGTTGATCCAATAGTGGTTGTTTTCTCATTAAAAGTTACCTGCTTTCTCATTTTGGACTGGACTTCTTCCATTTGCCTCCCACTCCTCAATGATACAGCATTAACAGATGCTTTAGGATTAGCTTCAGTGTCACTTGGAAGAGCTCCCGTTGGTCGGGTATTTTGAGAACTGGCGTTTTGCCCCATTTGACGTTCTAAATTTCTCATCGCTACAGTCTGGGCTTGGTGATCAGCCATTATTTTCTGATTGAAAGCAAGTTGGTCGTTCATCAGTCTCTTCATAATCTCCTCAAGGCTTGTTGATGGTTTAGCCTGAGGTGGTTTGTATTGATGTTGAGGTGATGGATGCCTGTAGTAATTCTGAGTGCTTTGATTTCCACCCCAAGAGAAGTTTGGGTGGTTTCTCCAGTTGGGGTTATAAGTGTTTCCATATTGATTTGCTTGTCCCCTATTCGTGTTACCCTACAAAGCAGACAGACTCTGGATTAACTAGGCATAAATCACTCGAATGACTCTCTCCACAGAATTCACAAAATACCTAAATTTGTTGCACTGGTTGGGCCTTTTGCACTGGTTGAGATTGTTGCTTGTTAATGATCAGGTTCATCTGATTTACTTGGTTAGTCAATGTGGAAATCTGAGCTGACAATGCTGAGACCACATCTAGTTCAAGAACCCCTGGTGACTGTTGAACCACATTTCTCCCCATCTCACCTTGCCAGTCTGGATTGCTTTTGGAGAATTTATTCAATAATGCAAATATTTCATCATAATTCTTCTCCAACACCTGACCTCCAGCTGCTGCATCTACCACAATTTTTGTTTACGGATGGATCCCTTCAATGAAAGTGTGAACTAACACCTCGTTTGTTTGATTGTGATGAGGGCAATCTCTGAGTAGCCCCTTGAACCTTTCCATGCTAAATATAAATATTCACCTGTTTTCTGTTTAAAGGAGGCTATCTCACTCCTGATCTTTGCAGTCTTTCCCAAAGGGAAGAACCTTGCCAGAAATGTTTTTGCCAAATCGTTCCATGTTGTAATGGAANTCCTCGTGTGGAAGACCCATAAACTGCCCGTTTGCATGAAGTAGCTGGATCATGCTCTGTTTAAGCTCAAAGTGCCCAGTGATTCTGGGCTTCATGATGCTGGAGGTAACATTAGCAATACTGGGCATTTCTACCTCCTGGACAGCATGTGTTGTTCCTCTGCCATGTTCACAGGAAATTGGATGAGGTCCTGAATATTGTCTGTATCTCTTGCTTCTCGCAACCTCCTGTGAAATGTTCTCTCACGTTCTGGGTCAAAGCCGTCAAGTCTGTCCTGGCTTCTAACCCTATGCATTCAATCGAAGTTCCTAATATTAGAGAAAAAATCACGTGACGTTAGACTTAATGAAATAAACAATTAAAGCAAAAACTAGAAAGTAGTCTATCTTCAAGTCCCCGGCAACGGCACCAAAAACTTGTTGGTCCCAAATGCACACGCAAGTATACGTGGTCGTACAAGTAATATAATGATAATCGAATGTCGAACCCACAGAGACTTGTGTAAACTACTTGCTGAATCACTCTAATTGTTATTTTAATCAAGCCAAAATAAAATCCAGGAACATAACTAATTTATACTACGATTCTACGAAATAACTAATTATCGAGTAACGAGAGTATTGTTTTGTACTCAGTAGAGGAAAATATTCAAGGGTTGTGATCAATTCCCCACTCGTATTGCATTCTAATTAACTCTCCCCTTCATATAATTCACTCATGGTGGCTAACTAATCGATAATTGCTCTCATAGCCTTCTCCCGAAGCGCTACTCGCATATTCTCAATAGATTAACACATATATTCCTATGAAATTAATCTATTAGAACACACTAAGATTAANTTAATCTATTAGAACGCACTAAGATTACGATGTTTTAATTAAGCACGGTGACTAGGTATATTCCTATCCTAACCACAAATCCGCTCCCCTGAAGGTTAAGATCGCGCTCTCTTCAGTTCTTCTCTAATCTATATACGGCTTTCCCAAGCACAACATAGATAGTATATAGAACCAAATTGCTAGCCAAACAATTAAGCAATTAAACATAGAATTGAAGAAACAACCATATATTGAGTGAACTATAACCAAGGTTAAGTTAATGTCGAACAACAATATTCATGGCTAAACCACAACCCCAGAACAATGGGTGTTTAGCCACTCATACTAAAATCAAACAATTGCATAAGTGTTGAATTAATTATAAATACTAGAAAAAGATGAAGAAAACTGATAATCCTTCGCTTCCTAATGATCCCGTGTGTATCTTCTCTCCAAAGTGGCATCTCCTCCCAAAGTTGTGTTTTGGGTCTATTTATATGTTTTGGGACAAACCCTAAACATGTAGGATACTTCTAGTCAAAATGGGGAACATTTAAAACCTTTAAAACTCGGAGTAGGTCGGATCAGGGACCAGGCTTTACAGGCCAAACGCCTGGCCATGGCTGGCGTTATGGGCCAAACGCCCCCCAAACACCTGGTGACACTAGGTTTTATAGCCCAAATGCCCGGCTAAAGCCTGGTATGACCAAGCTTTACAACCCAAACGCCCGGCTATAGCCCGGTTCACTCCTTTTTGACTCTTGAGCGTATTTTTGACGTTTATGCATCCATTTAGCTCGGTTTCCATCTCCAATTCACCTACATATGAAATAGACCCCATTATGCACATATGACGTGTATTTTTATCATTAACGCACATAAAATGTAAGGCACATAATGCTTTAAACCATGAGTAATAGCCACGCATCATAGCTAATCATCGAAGGACCAGGTCTTCAGCTTGATTTCATCAGCCCTAGTGCCAAGCGATTATTTTCAAAATGCTCTCTACTCAGTGCTTTGGTGAAGATATCTGCAATTTGATCTTTTGTGATGTAGAACTTCAGGCATATGTTCCCCTTTTCAACATTGTCTCTGAGGAAGTGGTGAGACACATTAGTGTGCTTGGTTCTCTTATGTTGGACTGGATTTTTTTTCCATGTTAATTGCACTTATGTTGTCACACAGGAGGGGAACACAGTCAGAGAACACTCTAAAGTCTTCCAACTGTTGTTTGATCCACAACAATTGAGCACAACAAGAAGTAGTTGCCACATGCTCAGCTTCAGAAGTTGAAAGGGCCACCGAGTTTTGTTTTCTTGTGCCCCATGAGACTAGACACGAACCCAGAAAATATGCCATTCCAGAAGTGCTTTTCCTATCCACCAGATAACCTGCATAATTAGCATCAGCATACCCAATAAGATTAAAGTTGTCACCTGAAGGGTAATAGAGAACCAGGTCATGTGTTCCCTTAAGATATCTCAAAATTCTTTTAGCAGCCTTCATATGAGATTCTTTAGGATTTTACTGGAACCTTGCACACAGGCCCACACTGATATGATATCTAGTCTGCTTGCAGTGAAATAAATGAGTGATCCAATGATACCTCTATACATGATTTGATTGACAGGAGAACCGGATTGATCCATGTCTAGACGAGTAGTTGTGGCGATGGGAGTGTCAATGATTTTTGATGTCTCCATGTTAAATCTGTTCAGCAGCTTCTTGATGTACTTATGTTAACTTATCATTGTCCCTTTTGGAGTTTGCTTCCCATGAGTTTTGCAAATTATTCACATAGAGAGTCAACTATTTCTCCAAGATGATGTCATCAACATAGATCTGCACAATGAGCAGGTTCCTTCCTCGTTTCTTCAGAAAAAAAGTGTTGTCAATTTTCCCTCTTGTAAAGCCATTTTCTAGAAGGAATTTTGACAACCTTTCATACCAAGCACGAGGAGCCTGATTTAACCCATACAAAGCCTTGTCGAGTTTAAAAACGTGCTTCTAAACTCATCAAGTTTGTTTCTGAATACCCACCTGGTTCCTATAACAGTTCTGTCAGCAGGTCGTGGAACCAGGTTCCACACACGGTTCCTCTCAAATTGATGGAGCTCTTCTTGCGTAGCTATAATGCAGTCTGCATCTTCCAATGCTTTCTTGATATTCTTGGGCTCTATTTGAGAGAGAAAGGCTGAGAAGGAAAGTGAGTTTCTTGTATTTGATCTTGTTTGAATTCCTGAATCAAGAGGAGTGATTATGTTTTGAAGAGGGTGTGAGCTCTTATGCTTCCAATTGGACACCTAAATCTTATTAAGAGAGGATCTAGGTTCTTCTGGATTTTATCCATGTGTACTATTCCTCACCAGCAGCTGGAGTTTCATGTACATCATCCACAACTTTGTTTTCTGCTTCAGATATTGTGATTGAGGGACCAGGTTCCTTTATGTCGGATGGAGTCTCATCTTTAGTTCTGAGGAACAAGATCCATGTAAATCTGGAGTAGTCATCCACAATGACGAAATTATGTACCTCTTTCCTCCTCTACTTGCACCCTTATAGGTCCACATAGATCCATATGGAGGAGATCAAGTGTCCTTGAGATGCTAACTTCCTTTTTGGGCTGGAAAGAGGATCTGACTTACTTTCCTTTCACACATGCATCACACACCCTATGATCCTTGAATCTTAACTTGGGCAAATGACGAACCAGGTCCTTCTAGACCAATTTGTTCAGCAGCGTGAAACTCGCATAACCCATCCTTCTGTGCCATAGCTCAGCATTATCATCAACAACACTCAGACAGCTAAGGTCCCCATTTTGCAAGGACTCAAATTTAGCAACATATATGTTTTTGTATCTTTTCGCCACTAACATCACTTCACCAGTCACAAGATTTGTGATTGTGCATATTTTAGATACAAATTCCACTTTGGTACCCTTTTCACAGATTTGGGAAATACTTGGCAAGCTACATCTCAACCCCTTCATGTAGTACGCATTTTCAAAAGAGTTGGAAAGAGACTTCCCGATCCTTCCAACTACCAGAATGTATCCCTTCTTTCCATTTCCAAAGGATACACTCCCTTCCTGCAGGGCCTTCAGTGAAAGGAAATCATTTGTACTTCTAGTCATATGCTTCGAGCAGCCGCTATCCGTTGACTGCTCCCTTTCACTGCTCCCTGCACAAGAAAATCAAGGGTTAGACTTAGGAACCCAAACAAGTTTGGATCCTTTGTAATGAGGAAAGGGGTGAATGAGGGCTCTTTTGGTCCAAGCAGGCATTATATGTTTTTTATGTGTTCCCTAGCAGCAGTTACTTTTTCCGCAAAAACTTTGTTTTTCTGTTGAGACTGAATTCTGGCCTTACAATTTTCTTTAAAGTGCCCATTATTGCCACAGTGAGGGCAAAGCCAACTGTTTGGTACAGTAACATACTTGCTATGAGGGTTGTAGGGGGTCTTTTCCCTTTGGAACCCAATTCCCTGCCTGTTTACCCATTTATTCGTATACATAGCAGTGATTGCATCATAGGACCAGGTCCACTTAAGAAATTTTTCTAATTCACTCTTCACTCTGCCTAGATCTACCTGAAGTTGTCTGTTTTTCTCAAGCTCAGCACACATACTAGATTTTACTGATATTAGCTCATTTCAAGCCTAAGGTGTGCCTCACTTGCAACTTCCTTTCCCTTTTGAGTGTTCACAAGCCTATTTTCCCTTTTTAGTTTCTCAATTGTTTCTTTTAGGTCTACAACTACTACCAATATGTCATCTCTCTCATGCTCTATGTTCGCAATTCTCTCAGTCAAGATGTCATTTCCCTTTTTTAAACTCTCAATGGTCTCTTTTAGATCATCCATAACCAACACTAGATTATCTCCCTCGTGTTTTATTTATCCTAGTTCTATGGTTAGCACATTTTTATCATTAATGAGATTGTGATATGCATCAATTAAAACATTAGCCAAGGATATGAGCTTCTTTTGAGAATAAGATTTCAGATTTCTTTGAACATCTAGAAGGTTTACCTCATCTTCATCGTCATCTTCCTCTTCATCATCCTCATCTGATTTAGCCATTAGAGAAAATATGGAATCATAATCAGCTGCTTCACTTTCTACTGCCATCATGGAGTTGTCACCTTGCCCATCATCTTCTCTAAATTTGCTGGAAGAGAGTCCCCCCATGCAGCAAGAGCCTGTTTCTCAACGTTGTCAGCAACGTCTTTTCTTTTGAATCTTTTGTCAGGAACCTGGTTCCACTTTGCTGCTTTTTCAGTCTTATGTTTGTATTGATCTTGCTTGAGAAGAGGGAAATCTTTGATGAAGTGTCCTGGCTTGCCGCACTTATGACATAGGTCATAATCTTTTGGCTTGCTGGAGCTGCCCCTTTTTGGAATGCCTCCATTTTTGCGAACCATTTTCTGAAACCTTCTTGTCAAGTAGGCCATATCAGCATCCCCACCGCCTGAGTCATTGTTGTCCGTCTTGGGGACCAGGTTCTTCTCCCTTTTTGACTCTCTTGTCTTATTGTCCTTCTTCTTCTTCTTCATTTCATAAGTCTTTAGATTGCCAACAAGTTCGTCCATGGTCAGCTTCTGCAGATCTTTTGCTTCTGTGATAGCATTTACCTTGCTTTCCCAGGAACCAGGTAATACACTAAGTATCTTCCTGACGAGTTTGTTCCTGTGGATGATCTCTCGTAGTGAGTGAAGCTCATTGATGATAGATGTGAAGCGAGTGTGCATATCCTGAATGGATTCGCCGTCCTTCATTCTGAAAAGCTCATACTTTGTGGTCAGCATGTCAATCATGGACTGCTTTACCTGTGTTGTCCCCTCATGAGCTGTTTGGAGAGCTTACTAGATTTCCTTAGCTGATTCGCATGCTGAAATCCTATTGTACTCATCTGGTCCAATCCCACCGACGAGAATTTTCTTTGCACGAAAATTCTTTTCTATGGATTTTCGATCAGCACCATTGAATTCCTTCCTCGTCTTGGGAATGGCTACAACTGGGTCGCCAAGAATCTTGGTAGGAACAAAGGGTCCATCACAAATAACATCCCACAACTCTGAATCTTCAGCCATTATGAAGTCGTGCATCCTAGTTTTTCACCATCCATAATATTGGCCGTTGAACCTTGGTGGTCTGTACGTAGACTGGCCTTCTTCGAATTTTGGCGGAGCAGCCATGAGGATCCTTTATTGGTGTTAACCTGATAGAAAGAACCTGCTTTGATACCAATTGATAGAATTTAAGGGTCCACCAAACTATATAGAAAACTAGTTTCTCTATTAGTTCGTACAGAACACATGCACACTACAGTAAGTAAATTGCACAATGGAGTTTTACGTGAAAAACTCCCAGCTCACGGATTCAAAAACCACGACCTATCCTTGTAAGATTTCAACTTCACTACTGAGCAACTTTAGATTACAACCTATTGTAACCTAGGAATTAATTTCTTAATCCCTCACTAACTTGTAACACTCTATTACAAGCCACTTTGTAATAACTCTATTACAAAGACTTTACAACTCGACTAACTCTAGCCAAGACACAAACACAAGGGTTTATGATTTACAAAAGATCTTCAACAAAAAATCTTCTAAGTAAGCTAGGTAGAAGTTACAAATGAAGAACAAATAAACAAAGACTCAACAAACCTAAGGACTTAAGATATCTTCAATCTTTGGTCAGGTCCTTGGTTACGTTGTTCTTCGTTCTTTATGCCCTTGAGAATCATTTGCAAGATTGACAAAGACTTGAGAGGATTGTTGATGAGTTCTTGAATGTGCAAGTGATTTGTTTTTCCTTTGCTTGATATTAATATCTCATTTGTGACATCACTTGGATGATGTAAGCTAGTAAGGTAAAGAGCATTCCCATAAAGTTGACTGTTGCGTTGTTTCTACACTGTAGCATGTACAGGCAGCAACTTTACAGCTGTGAAGAGTTGACTTGTACAATCACCTCGGGAATTGGTAGTTATATGTTCCCTCTGCTATTCCTTTGACTCTAAAGAGATGAATTGTGTCCCCAACTGGAGACTTGTTGACTTGTACAGTCATCTCGGGAACTGGTAGCTATCTGTTCCCTCTGCTGTTCCTTTGACTCTGAAGAGTTGAACTGTGTCTCCAACTGGAGACTTGTTGATCTTTAAGTTCTTGAGAATGTGTATCAGGTTCTTTATCTGGTTCTTGATAGTAAATTTATGGATCATCAAAACATAACAGGGATATACATATAACCTATCAGAAGATCTACAAAACTATGAAAAAGATATACTACGTGAATTAGTTCAAATTGGAGGTCCGATGTTACCAATAAATCACAACAATTCTCACGTCTCTACCACTAGCCTGAAATTCGTCTACTTGATGTAATAGCCAAATATATGGTAGTTATAATGAATCTTCAAAACAATATTTCAAAGTATCAGATGCAAAAATAGTTCCAATAAGACAAAAGTGAACTCGAATAAGAGCACGATGCCAGCGAATTCTGGACTGAGGAAAATCCCTTTTGGATGAACCTGCCTGTTATAAAAGGTTCAGCCAACAAAACTTGTTATTTTCCATTAAAGCCGAATTTTGCGTAGTTTAAGAATCAATAGAACATCCAAGGGTGACTTTCTGGTCAAATAAGTGGATGCAAACATTAAAAACCAAGGCTCAAATTTCATAAAACCAAAAACAAAATAACAGTTGATTTCCTTTCTATATGCGCAAGTTTTAGTAGGAAAAATTATCAAATACTTACTACAAAAGATTATGCCCCCAAAAATATTAGTATTATGCAAATTCCATTTCTCATCATCCAAACACAGCATGTCCTGTAAAATCGACAGTATTCGAAAAGTTGGTTTCACTGGGCCGGGATACACAGCGAAATAATCTAGGGAGGCAAGAACTTCCTTTCGACATGTCAAATAGTTGCACAAGTAGACTAATTAAAAAGGGATGACGGAAGCTTCAGATTTTATTACTTTGGTTCACACTTTATGAAGGCATTCTTTCCTTTCAGTAGCTCACGTGGCTTGATAGCTTCTATCCTTTGCATCTCACGGTCAATCTCTTTTATCTCAGCTTTAAACTCATGGAGTTGTGTCAAGAGTACCCAAATCGGTTCTGATTCGACCATCGTCTCTAGCTTCTGCACCTTCTTTTCTAGCTTCCGCCTCCTGTAGATGAAGCGCATGCAGCTACCTCCTTCAGGTGATTTCATCCATTCTGAAATCTTAAGTACATCTGCATAATTAAATTGATCCATGATTAAGTTGGTGTACAGAGATTCACTGCACTATACTCAGTTCTGACCATACATAGGAAATTAGTGTGTGTGTACACACGCATGAAAGCGTTTGTCAAACGAATACCCGTCTGGAAGAGTAACTCCCTTTAGTAGTATAGTCAAACAAGATAAGCGCGCCTGAATTCTAAGTTGGAAAAGGAGCACATCTATATCTATATCTATATCTATATCTATATTTATATATATATTAAAGGAATAAAGTTACCATATATATTTGACATTGTGATTAAGCCAAGTGGCAAACTAATAAATACTAATAGTATATGGTAACTTTATTCTAAATTTGACTATGTTAATCAAATATATATATATATATATATAAATATAAAAACTGAATTTGAATTAAAGTATAAGCTCAATTTATTGACAAAGTTTTGTAAATTTGAACTAAAATTAAAAAAAAATTATTTTTTGTTATCATGTTATCATACTTAATTCGTTTAATGATAATATGCGATCATGTTAGGAACTTTTGTTATCTTTTCTAATTATTTAAATACTACTTCTCCTCTGACAAAAAAGAAAAAAACCACTCCATATAACTATAGAACCCTTTCACGTTTAAAATCCCATAACTATAGTTTTTTAAATATCATATTTAGATTCGAATAAAGATAATTTCTTTTAAAATAAATGTAATATATAGGGTACACGTCTGTGTTTATCCAGATAACAAAAAAGAGTTTAAAAATTGAATAAATTAATGATAATATCTTTACTTGCATCATTATAAATATAATCATTATTGAAATATATATAAAGTTTTAGAAATTGAAATTTCAAAATAGAAATATTTTTTGAAAGATAATAACATACCAAATACGAGTTCAAGTCGTAGTAAAAGAGTCACGTTATAACCAAAGAATTGTTTATATTGTGTCAACTTTTGTGCTTTGCCATAAATACTTTATTATTTTGTTTTTTGACAATTTTTAGGTTCCAATGAAACCAATGAGAATGGTGCAAAAATAAAATTATCACTACGAGATTTGAGAAAATATTAGTCTTTTTTCATGTATTGTTTCTTAATTAATATCTATCTATAATTATCTAGAAGGTTTAAATTTAAGATTATTTACATATAATTCAAATAACTCAAATATTTGACATAGTTAATATCAAATATCAAGATAGAGTCATACTGGGGAAACAAATTTACTGGCTAAGAATATTTTAAATTTGTAGATAGCCGACTAAAATGAGTTTTGAAATAAGGATAATATTTTCACTTATATTATTGTATAAATAATTATTATTGAAAAATAAAGTTTTAGAAACTGAAAATTTAAAATAAAAATATTTTTGAAAGATATCAATGCATCAAATAAGAGTTCAAGTAGTAGTAAAAGAGTCAAGTCATATCCAAAGAGTCTTTCATAGTCTCAACCTTTGATTGTGTTTGCCATAAATATGAGTTATTATTTTGCTTCCTGACTATTTAAAGAATCCAATGACATACACGAGAATTGTACCAAAAAAGAAAAATAGAATTATAACTAGGAGATTTGAAAAATGGTTCATGTTATTCATGTAGTGTTATTTAATTAATATCCAATGATAATCTATATTTATCGAAAATATTTAAATTGTATGATTATTTACATATAATCCAAATAACTAAAATATTTGACATGGTTAATATTTGCGCATCCACACTGATACTAATACTAGTATATAATAAAATATAAAATACATTAAAGAAATTTTCACAACTAAATGGAGTCAATGGCATTAATTACAACAAAAATACTAATGCCTACATGCGAATTGGCTTGCAAGGTAGAGCGATTTCAATTTCCTAGGTTGCTAGCGTACGGACGAGCTAAGCCTCACTTCGGCCTCACAACAGGTCTGTCCAACTCTACGAATGGCCCTCTCTTCATTAGTCCCTCACGGTCATTTGATTGGAAAACAAATTATTCTAAAATTAGTAATTTTGGGAATAAATTTTATGAACTTGTTATCCTATTTTTTCATAAGGATAAATATATAATTATAATTTCGAAATACTAATCTCAGAATTAATTATGCTGCAATTATATTTCCAATCAAACATAAAATAAATTTATTTTAAATTTAATTACGAAATTAATTATTCTTTATCCCTCGTAACAAAGAACCCTGGTAATCCAATTAGTATTTCAATAAACAACATTCTATATTATAGAGTTAGTCCCTTATGGTCCCAATTATTCTAGCCATATATAGAGTATGTATATAACTAAAGTCAAAAGTAATGCGTTTGGACGAACCTGCTGGGCCTAACTTGGATTGGCCACCAGCCACAGACAGCTTGGAGGGATCAAATACCCCAGCTCGAGCAGCGGCAAGCGCAGTCTCCTTCATCACTATGGGATCTGAAATGCTCAAGAACATCCTTGTATTGCGGATGTATTGCTTAACAAACAGAAATAAGGAGATCACAGCATTGGATGTAAATACGGATGTATCGTTATTAAGAAGTTTTAGAGGCTTGACAGCCTCCTGTAATTGTTCAGCCTCCGTTTTCACTCCTTTCTTACACAAGCGGCGCTACCAACTGCGTGCTGTTAATATAATAGTCCGTCAACAAAGAAAGATCAGAGCGGAATTAGATGAACTACACTCAGCAGGACGTACACCTTCACCGATGATGAATTAGTCTCAAATATAAATATATATAGCACAACTGAAGAACACCGAATTTAACTCATGATATACTTTAATGATTCACCTCTTTGGCTACTGAAATGTCACTTTAATTTGGAGACTGGGAAATATCAACCATCAACTACTAACTTAATTAGTTAATGGGAAACTATTAATTAAATCGTCACATTAGTGTTTGATCAAAAAATTAGATCTTTGACTAAACTAATTAAATATGTATAATGAGAGGTTAAACCTAGTTAATAATAATAACTTCAAATCTATAACCGATTAATGAGAATAACTAGAGTAACACTAATAAAAGATCAAATGCAAAGAGCATTTAATGTTTTAAGACCATTAATGAGGAGGAAATATAAAGCATTAAATGATAATAAATCGCACTAGAGTAAATAAAGAACATGTTTAACCCAATATTGAATGAGGTGGACGATTCCTCTTTCAATGATGAACGATAGATAAAGATCAGAGTATTATGACCTTCTCGGATCTGATGGAAAATGTGTGGAATAACAGAAGATCGAATCTCTTTACAAAGGTAATATTTGTATTTTATCTAGAGAGAAAGTCTGCTTTTCATAGAGTATTCTTATCAGAGAATATTACATGCCTATCACCTGATCTCTCTTTATATTTATAAGGGACATACCCCCAATTAACCCTAAAAGTACAAATATAGAGAATATTCAGAATATTCCCTCAAAAATCCTGTTACTAAACTAGCCGTTACTGATCCTTCTAACACTTGACCTCGTCCACGATCGATTGCTCGACGGTGAGTTTCATTGGTTACTAGTCGACCTCGGCCAAATTACTTTCGGTGATATCACTTCGTGTCAAATATCCTTAGGCAGATTTTGACCCATACAGTTAGTCCCTTCGTTTATCGAGGTCGTCTCTCACGATGAGCGGACTTCGTTAGTCATAGTTGAAAGATTTAGGTGGGCAGGTCGAGTAATGACGCTCATGACGAGGTTGTAACGTGGCACTTCGTGAGCCATAACTTACCATTATGTCGGTTCAGAATGACATCATGACATCATGCGTCATTATTACGCGTTTTCGCGAGGTGTTGCACCGCTTCCCGTGCCTCTGTCATTTTGATGTTTGTGCATCAACGATTTGTATTCTCGGTTATGGTGCCTGAGTTTTTATAAATAGGGATAGAATATCCTCTACATGATCCTTTGTGTTTTTAAGTATTGAATCTCTATATCTTTATTTCTTCTTCCCCCAGTGTTCTTGCTTTCGTTATTTTCGCCTTTACATCCCTATTTTCCCTGACTTTAACAACTTCTGCTACTCATACCTCCTCCATGTTTGTATTTCATCACATATAGACAATCAAAGATGGTTAATATATCTTCTAACTCTGGGGGACATCTGACCCGGTTCCATTGGTTGTGAGCATGCCCCCTCATGACGATGGGGCTGCCATTGTTGTAGAAGATGAGAGCTTCCCTACGGTAGAGGAAATAATTCCTCGTAGCTAGGGCTGATTTCTCGAATTTCCAGATGACGACCCCAAAATCTCGGAGTCGTTGATGACAGAGGCATCTTTTACCAAGTTCAGGGCTAAATTCAAAAATCTCGCCCATATAGACCTGATCCCCGCAGGGCACGATGTAGTGCAAATACACCGCCCTGGGTACTGCGTCTTCTACACATACCCCTTATATGTGGGTTATTCTTTCCCAATTCATCCCTTGCCTGATGAATTTTGCCGCTATTACCGTGTGTGTCAGGCTCAACTTCCCCCCTACATCTACAAGTTCATCCCCATGATCTCTAAATTCGAGGAGTTAGCTGGGTCGAGGTGACCCTTCGCCACCTATCTCTTCGCCCCAAATTTTCACAAGGGGACGATGTTACATCTCCGCCACCGAGGCAGCAAATGTCTAGTGGTAGAAATGGACGATAAGGCCAACCGCTAGTTCTGGCTCAATTACTTCTACGTCAGAACCAAGGACGTAGTGATCAATGCAAGCGGGTTCCCTGAGCTTTGGAACTACACTTGTAAGTATCCTTCATTTTCCCTTCATTGTACTTTTTGTTGGTCGACTCTAGTTATATTAACTGCCTTTTCTTTATGCATCTGAGGCCGAACACCCTCCTTTGGTCGAGGATATTGATGATTGGGTTAGTCGGGTCCTTCCTCATACGGTAGGGATTCGCAAACGGTCGGCCTTTTGCGAGAAATTCAGAACTAAGCCTTGTTGATACCCAATTTTTCCCAAAATATTTTAAAATTGCATATATACCTTCAAAGTCATGCATTAATAAGCAAGTGCGATTTTTCCATTATTTTCCTACATTTTTATTAATTTGTCCAGTATTTATTGCCAACAAATAATTATAAAATTGCATCACAAATAATTTCAAAAGCATTCCTTGATTTAATTTATTATTTATGGTCCTAATTAAACCCACTTATTTCATACATAGTCAAATTGACATCTTTTGGCTGTAATTGCAATAACTTTGTAATTATAGCCCAAGAATATAATTTTGAACTATTTTCTACCAGAAATTAGTCATTTGTACTTTTAAATACTAAATAATCATTTCAAACTATTTTCTATGCATGAAATTCATTTTTTTTATAATTATTAGCTATTTTGTAAATTATTTTAATTAATTTGAATTGAGTATTTAACAAATAGCCTAATCTCATTTCAATTGTAGCCTAAGTTAAACCTGACCCCAAATTCAATTAAAACAGCCCAAACCCCAGGCCCAATCCACTTAAATCCACCCGACCCAACTCCCCTTTTAATCTGGACCGTTGATCATTTTTAATCAACGGTCCAGATCCCTTCTTGCCTTAATTAATCCTAAGACTACCCCCCCGCAAACCCTCATTCCCTCCTCTCATTTTTCCCTCTTCTTCTCCGCCGTTACACTCCCGTCTCATCTCTCAAACTCTCTCTACTAAACCTAACCTCTCACCGGCCGTCGACTTGCCGGTAACTATGGTGGTCTCACCACCATCCCAGCTACCATGGCTCCCTTTTATGCTAGATTATTGCTGCCTTAAGTTCCTTGAAGGAACCAGAAGGCGGTTCACTCACCTCCTATGGTTTTCATGTCATTCTTAGGCCACCATGACCTTTCTGAGTAAGATCTTCCTATTTCGCTTTAAACCTATGGGTTTCTAAGCCTATATCTTCATATCTATGTTATTTTTTCTAAAAACCCTAATCTCATCTCTTGAACTTCTCAGATCTGTACAGATCTGAGATGGTTCGAACTTATTTTTACTTGTTTTATGAAGATTCTCCTGATTTTCGAAGTGGCTTTTCATTTTCCTAAACTAGGGTTTCCCGAAAATCCTTTTCTCTAAAACTTTTTCTGATTTTAAGTGTTTAATCTCCTGTTCTTATGTGTTTTCGACTGATTACGTTGAGTTTACCTCAACCCTAACTAGTTTATGCTAAAACCCCAATTTTTGGACATTTTTGTTTGAATTCTGAGTTTGACCGTGTTACTTTATGCACTATTTTTGATCTATGCTTTGATTCTCATGATTTTCCTTTAGCTTAATTCGATGTCCTGTGATTTTTACCCTAGTATATCTTTATTAGGGTTTGTGATTCTACTCTCGACTGATCCAGTATGTTTATGCTTGGCCTAATTGTTTATTCATGGAAACCTATGTTGTTTTCCTTAAAATCAATATTATTTCGAGTCCCAAATTCACTGATTTTCTATGGTAATACCTGTATGCTGATTTCTGGTTATTTACCCTATTTTTCATAACTGTTAATTATTTCTTGCCTTATCTTTGATTAACCATGAAATTTGTTGACTCTTACTAAGTGTTTCCTTAATTAAACTCTTTTGTACTTACCCCTAATTACCTACTCTGTACCTAAGGTTACTTGATTTCCTTCTTTAATTATCTGCCCTGCTCTTGACCGTTGGTTGATTACCCCTTCATTGGTGGAAACTTGGTTGATTTTATGTATGATTGAATATGTAATTTTCCGTAATTGTTACATAGTTGATTCTTTACCTTATTGTGTCTAGCTCTCAACTGCTATATACACTCTCCTCTATTCTCACGTCTAATACACTTACACTGAACTCAAAACACACGAACACATTAGTTCAAAAAGCTCTCTCTCATACTCAAAGCTTTTCTGCTCTCTTTCTTTCTTTCTTTGTTACTTACTTACTATAGTTCTGAATTAGCTGGATGCAAGCCAAGGCTAATTATTGTGCTCTCATATCCTTCACTTTGTGTTTACTATCCCCTTAATGGTATGTTCTGATTTCAATTCAAGTCCCAAAACCAACATGTTTCTATTACTGCTTCAGTTTATCATGTTTCTGATCTGTTTCTATCTATGGTTTTATTGTTCAACATGTAATTGACATGTCTACATCATTTTCATCTAGCATATTATGTTATGTCCCACTTAGGATCAGTATGCTTATGAATATGTTACCCCTTGTAGTATGTCCCAATGTGATCTACTATATCTTATGTTTACCTATTTTGTAGCATGAACCTTTCTTTGCAAAGCAATTTGTATCCTAAGTTGTCTGATTCTGTGTTGATTCTGAAATTCATGTTGTGTTGATACCATTAGCTATCCCTTAATCCCCATAAACCCCCTACAAGAACTTCTATGATCCTGTATACTATGTGCTCTATGTGCCCCCAATTTCCATCACCCCTGTATGAAGGATTGTGATTTGAATGTGCTGAATCTGTTTGTGGTGCGATTAGTATACTGTTTGTTAATTTTCCTACTCTTGTCAACAAACTGTTTTTCACTAAACAACTCTCCTATTTTATAAAACTGTTTCAACTAAGTCTTTTCCAAATGCTACCTTTCCTATTAAAACCTTTTCAAAACTATGTCAAGCACTCTCACTCTACTCTCAGGTCCTTAGGTTCTGCCCCTCCAGTGTATTACTGCCTTGGGATTCCTATGAGATCTCTCTGAACTCTGGTGTAGTGAGGATGGCCCTTCCACACCGCGCTTACTCAATTATGGTTATGAAATCTGGGCATGAGCACTGCCCGGGATCCCTTGAGGTCCTTAGGGAACTCTGACACACGCGGATATGAGAAAGGCTATGAAACGTTTGATCACTTGAGGTTCTGGGAATCTGGGCCTGTTTTTCTGGCTCCCTATAGTTTAACTTCTTCTTTTACTTTATCTATTTATGTAATTTACTCAACTGGTCTGTAATAATTATTTGTAAACAGATATTGGGGATGGCTAGTGAAAAGGGGAGGGTAGCTATATATGTTATCAATATCAAGGGGTTAAAACTATGCCTTAGGTTTACATTTCCTATATGTGCATTAGAATCCATGTTTAGAACCACACATTCTAAGCATGTCATGCATTAGATATCATGATTTAGGTTTACTGCTTCAGCATCTCATTTGTCCCTATTTATCCCTTAGAAATCCTGCTTCTAGGCTAAATAATAGCATCAACATAAAAACGTTGCTCCTGCACATCCTGAAATTATGCTGTAACTTCCTGTGCATTTAGAAATCATGCTTTAGGGATTCTGCAACCATTCTGCATCTCTATGTGCCTAGTAGATACCATGCTTTAGGATCTCGCCCAGTCACAGTTAGTTAAACTATTGATGCATGAAAAAGGACATAAGACAGTCTCATATTTGATCATCCTGTTTAAATAAGCTGGTGATAATACCTATATTTTGCAACACCTAGAACAACATGCTTTTAGGTAAAACAACTTCTGAATTATTTTTTTAACAATTCTGGTAATTATTATGCACAATCCCACACCTAGGCAAGCCTTAGGTAATTAATCTCTTTAGAAATTGGAAGATTGTTGCTTTGTGTTTACTGCTTAATGGTTAACAGGTATTTTTTAAAACTCAATAGGCAAACTGATTAGGACCTGCTTCTGTGTTTATAAAATTGAAGCTGCATATCTTCTGTGTTCTGATTTTCACTTAGACATCATGTTTTAGGATCCTGCTTAATAGTACTGCCCTTGTTTGTGTTTGAGACGTGCTGCTTATGTGCATTATCTGTGGAGGTAAATATGAGCCTCTTAACTGCTTTTTCCTATTTTATCTATTCAAATCCTATCTGTTCTTGCCTGTCGCCTAGCATTTTCTCCTTTCAACCTTAGGGGTCTGTCTAGAACTGCCCATAGGTAGATGTCCTAAATTCCTCCAGGGCCATTAAGAAGGGACGAGTAACAACACGCATTGAGATCGTTAAACAACACTCGCTTTAATAATCGCTAAGGGGTGGGGAAGGGTAGATATGTATATGATAACCGGTGCGCTAATGCAACGTGTAGCCCCTCTTCTAAGGAGTGATTACCGGGCATTGTACTGATGTGATCCTATATGATAAACAATCTAGGACCCCCTTATCCTTACATATGTGTGTTTAGATCATAACTCTTTCAAAACTTTACTTGTGTGCTTAGACTGTGAATCTTCCCAAAATCTTTATTTTTTTACCTATATGTTTTGTTTGCTTATGTGCTACCTATTTTAAAATTCACAAAGCTTGTTTGGCCGGGAACCACAGTTGTGGACTTTAAGGGGTGCCTAACACCTTCCCCTTGGAGTAATTTCAAGGCCTTACCCAATCTATGGTTATTCAATTAGTGTTATTGTGACCCTTAATAGGTGTCCTAACGCACCTTAAAATCGTTAGGTGGCGACTCTTCAATTCCTTATCCCTTTCCCAAAAGGAAACGAGTTGTCCCAATAATGTCGAATACCTTGACTAACCCGAAAGGGGAGGAAAGGGGGGGGGGGAGACAACATGGCGACTCTGCTGGGGATTTATCCAGGCTTTTACCATTACAAATTGCTTTGTGAGCTTGTCTTTACTTTGTTAATACTTACGACCTTTCCCTTTCCCCCCTTTATGTGCCATTAATTGATTATATCTTTCAAGTATTTATTCCTTTCAGAATCAAAACTGACATGTTTATTTTTGTTTTTCTTCGTAACTACTTTTTCAATTATAACTGTTGTACTTACCTCTTTCATAACGTGCAAATACATGAAAACATGCTTTTATTGATCATTTATTGTTGCATAATCATTCTCAACATCATATTCCACTCGTGCCTATTCAAATCCTATAGCAACGCTTGATGAGTGTTCACGCCCTTCCATTTTATATCACCCCTACATTCAGAAAGACTTATTTGCGGTAAAACTAGCGATCAACGGTGCAGTCGACGGTTCCGTGCCTTTCCCCCTCAAGTTGTCCACTTGAGGGTACCAGTATAAAACCCCATAGAAACCTTACTCTATTATATTGTGCATGAATCATGGTCAGACCTAGCCGGGCTAGCGTTTCGTCCGCACAATAACCCTTTAAGACAACCTTATCCAAAAGTCCATCGGGTTTTTCATAATCCCAATGGACGCAGTCACGTTCTGAGTATTTATTTGGAGAATTAAATGTATGCATGCTAATCATAAGTGTATAAATAGTCGAGTCAGGCAGGGGTAAGGGTCTAACCTTATCTATTTTGCAGAAAATGAGGTTTGGCATAGTCCAAAGAATACCACCAATACCTGATGTTGGGCATGCACGACCTGGGGAACCTGATTGACAGAACCAAGAAGACCAAGCCTGGGGAAGGTCCTTCGGGGACTAAGTAGTTTAGGTTTCTTTTTCATTGCTTTTACCAATGTAATAAGGCCAAGTGCCATTAGTGACTTTATTTCCTGCTCATTATTTTAGTGTCGTTTTGGACTCGTCTATTTTACATTAATGAAATGAGGAATTTTGCATCTAAGTTCTCCAAAAATCAACCTGTCGCTAGGCCTATCTCAGGCACAAGGAGGCTCCCAAATTAGGACACACTTTTATTCCCGCACTATGTGTTTAAATACTGCAATATTTCTCATGATCTTCACTGACTTGGCTACTTTTTATTTTTGTTTTATTCCTCTTTTGATTATTCCCCTACCCAAAGGTTGGTTCGTGCATTCTGGCATCATCATCATATCACACAAGATCCAGGGCCCCTCCACCTCCTCCTCCCCCTAGTACACTTAAAGGCAAAGGCAAAATGGAAGATTTGGGCAACATCAGATAGGAAAACACAATGCCAGTGGAACGAACAAAAGCTATTGACAATTAAGGTACTCAGGTTGAGAATGATGCTATGTTACAACTCGAGCAAAGGTTGTTGAAACTGCAAAGGGAGCTTGAGCATGTCCAGAACTTGGCAAATTTATCCTTCTCACTCAGTGTCCAAGATGTCATTCAAAATTCCATACCTCCTCAGAACACCCCAAAAAATAGAACCCTCCCACAACTCATCATCATACAACTCCACCAAAAAAATAAATTATCCCACCACAACACCAGCACAACACTTTCCACGCTCCAATAAATACCCCGCTAATTATCCCTGAACCACAAGACTCCACAAATGACCACCTCTATGCTCAAACACCAGGTCATCATAACAACCCCATATACGTGGAGATTCTACCTTACTCTACCCAACACATTTCTTACACACCTGAATCCAGTGAGAAGGATATGCTCATTAAGAATTTGGTCAAGGAACTCAAGAAGCTGACTAGTCGAGTTCAGGGCGTTGAAGGAAACAATAGAGTCGAAGGGTTGAACTATGAAGATCTCTACATACAGCCTGATGTTGAACTACCGGAGGGTTACAAACCTCCAAAGTTCGAAATGTTCGATGGTACAGGTGATCCCAAGGTCCATCTGAGGACCTATTGTGATAAATTGGTTGGAGTAGGAAGAGACGAAAAGATTCGCATGAAATTTTTCATGAGGAGCCTCACAGGAGATGCTTTATCTTGGTACATCAACCATAACCCTAAGAAGTGGTCCGACTGGGTAAGTATGGCATCAGACTTCAAGGACCGGTTCAAGTTCAATATGGAGAATGCACCAGACGTGTTCTACATCAAGAACCTTAAGAAGAAGCCCACTGAAACTTTTCGCGAGTATGCTGCTCGTTGGAGATCTGAAGCAGCCAAGGTCAGGCCTGCCCTAGAGGAAGAAAAAATGAACAAATTCTTCATCCGGGCACTAGACCTGTAGTATTATGAGAGGTTAATGGTGATTGAAAACCATAAATTCTCTGACATCATCAAGCTGGGTGAGAGAATTGAAGAAGATATCAAGAATGGAATGGTCACTAACTTTGAGGCCCTACAGGCCACCAACAAAGCCTTGCAGTCTGGTGGTATATCGAAGAAGAAAGATGCAGGAACAATAATGGTTGCACAGGGACCCAAATCCTTGTTGGTATACAGAACTTCCCCACTCACCTATCAAGCACCCTCGCCCACCTATCAGTCAATACCTCAATCAACATATCAGCCATCTTCACCGCATATATATCAGCCTACTTCCCACAGATATTCCCAACCAAATCTTGTTTATCATACCTACAACTCTCATCCATCTCACTTTCAATTACCCCCTGCTCGCCAAAATTTCCCAAGACCTCGACCCAACTTTGATCGCAAACCTCCTAAACAATACAGTGCCATTGCTGAACCTATCAACCAGCTGTATGAATGATTAAAAGCTGTTGGTTATGTCACTCCTATTTCTACTGTAACCCCTGAAAATCCATCCCAAACCCAAATAAAACCTGTGCATACCATTCCGGCATGAAGGGGCATACAATTGATGAATGTTACTCAGTGAAGGATAAGATCCAGTCTATGATCGATAAGAAGGTCATCCAGGCAAAAGAATCTGCTCCCAATGTTCGCAACAATATGCTTCCGGACCATAGGGGTGTCAACATGATAGAGATAGAAGAAGATTGGGACCCAGAGGGGTCTATCGAGTTAATCATAGAAGGTGATAACCCAAATTAGACAACAATCACTCTTAATCCCATCATAGTCCAGATTCAGCCGTCAGGAGATGTTGAGGTAGCTACGTCAGTCCCATTCAAGTTTGAAATGGCACCACCTGCAAACACACATTTTCCGTTCGAGGTTGAAGTTATGCCGCATGCTAAGGTACCCATTCCATTTGGAGTGAAAGTAGCTGCACCAATCACAGTGACAGTGTCAACCACGCCACCTTTCAATGCAAGGCTGTATCTTGGGATTACACGGCTGAAGCAAGAAGGAAAAGTAAAGTCAAGATAGAAGAAGCTGGTGCTGCACAAGGGATGACAAGGACCGACAGGGTTTACACACCTGAACACTTGGCAGAGTCTAGCAAGAATGCTTCCAACAGGCCACCCGTCATTGAGACCGGTCCAGATGATCTTTGGAGGAAGGTGCAGGCCAGGGAATACTCGGTCATCGATCAACTGAACAAAACTCCAGCCTAGATATCCATTCTGTCATTGCTGCAGAATTCAGAGGCACACATGAATTCTTTGATGAAAGTGTTGAACGAAGCATATGTGCCAAATAACATAACTAGTGGAGAAATGGCTAATATGGTAGGTCACGTGCTGGAGAGTCATAAGATCACTTTCCACGAGGAAGAGCTACCACCGGAAGGGCTAAGTCACAACAAAGCACTACACATCACTGTGCACTGTGAGGACTAATTCATCACTAGGATTCTGATCGACGGCGGATCCATTCTCAACATCTGTCCATTGACAACACTCAAGAATTTGGGCAAGGGACTGCACGAGATCAAAGAAGGATCTATGAATGTAAAGTCTTTCGGCGGTTCTCAGAGTTCTACCATCGGTGAAATCAGTCTTTATCTGCAGATGGAACCTACATAGTTCGAAATTGAATTTCAGGTGATAGGCATATCGGCATCCTATAATATGTTGTTGGGACGCCCATGGATATATGCCGCTGGGGCTGTGGCATCAACATTGCATTAGGTAGAGAAATTTGAATGGAACCACTAGGAAGTAATCATCCACAAAGACGGAAAGAATCATATCTATGGTCGCCAGACCATCCCGGTGATTGAAGGTGGAAGAAGGCTGGGTGGAGAAACCTACCACCACATTGAACGGGTCAATGCAGTGGATAAGGACAAATGGTGGGATAGTAAGATCGAAAGCATACTGAACTGGAGTGGATATGAGCCTGGCAGAGGACTCGGGAAAAATTTTCAGGGGATTTCCAAACCAATACAGTTGAAGCACCATGGAACTACTTTTGGGCTGGATACAAATACACTTGGCAGGAGTACGAAGACTGGTCGCCACCATGACGCGGTCCCTACTATCCATTGGAACAACCTATACCATATTTGGAGCAAACTTTCCGGCAAGCTGATATCATATGGGGGTCTGAAGAAGAAGAAACTCTAGCAGCTTTGAAGGATCTATTCTTGGAAGATGGTAACGTGGACTGTTGTGTTATTTTTAAGGAGGAGGAGAAGGAAGGCCCTACCATCCAAGATGTGAGTAAGGGATCATTCCTCAGGAATTGGACTGTCAGACCATCCAGGGCCCGACGAGTCCCGAGGTAGAAAAACTGAACAAGCATTGTTTATTTCATTTTGCTAATTATTTCCTTTTCCGCATTTCCATTTTTTGCATTTTCCAATAAAATCTCCAATGTTCCAAAAAATTCAAAAATCACTTTTATGTTTCAACGAATATTTATTCATTTATTATCATTTTTCTTATTATTTTATCTTACAACATTACTATTTCCTGTCTTGATGAACCAATGATTGTGACATGCAGTGAGACAACACAACAAAAGAACAATGATTCAGAGGAAGAAGATACCATACCCGATGAAATTATCAGAGAAGTTGAGGATTTTGAAAATAGACCTTAGTCCAATCTAGACGAAACCGAGATAGTCAACCTGGGAGATTCAGAAACTGTCAAGGAAACTCGCATCAGCATTTATCTATCGCCATCAGAGAAAGTGGAATACACATAATTCTTGAAAGAATATGAAGACATATTTGCATGGTCGTATGATGACATGACTGGTCTAAGTACATCCATTATGGCTCACAGGTTACCAACCAATCCAATCTGCCCGCCGGTAAAGCAGAAGCTCAGAAAATTCAAGCCTGATATGCGTGTGAAAATCAAAGAGTAAGTTACCAAGAAAATCAATGCCAAGGTTCTCAGGGTAGTTGAATATCCGAAATGGTTATCCAACATCGTGCCAGTACCCAAGAAAGATGGAAAGGTTAGAGTTTGTGTTGACTACCGGGATCTCAACCTGGCTAGTACGAAGGATGATTTTCTTCTCCCGAACATACACATCTTGATTGACAATTGTGCAAAACTTCAATCGTTCGTGGATTATTTTTCTGGTTACCACCAGATTTAGATGGACGAGGAAGATGCTGAGTAGACGGCTTTCATCACGCCATGGGGAGTCTACTGTTATAAGATGATGTCGTTCGGCCTAAAGAATGCTAGGGCTACCTATATGAGAGAAATGACCACCATCTTCCATGATATGATACATAAATAAATTGAGGTGTATGTGGATCACGTCATCATCAAGTCCAAAAGAGCCACCGACCATACAACAGATTTGAGAAAGTTCTTCAACAGGCTGTGAAAGTACAACTTGATATTAAACTCCGCGAAGTGTGAGTTCGGGGTTCCTGTTGGGAAATTGCTTGGGTTCATCGTCAGCCGCCGAGGAATAGAACTGGATCCATCAAAGTTCAAAGCCATCCAAGAATTTCTACCGCCAAAGAACAAGAAAATGTGATGAGTTTCCTAGGACGCCTTAACTACATCAGCCGATTCATGGCCCAGCCCACGGTTATATGTGAACTAATCTTCAAGATGCTGAAGAAAGATGCTGCGACCGAATGGACCGATGATTGTCAGAAAGCTTTCGACAGAATCAAGGAATATTTGTCAACATCCCCCGTCTTGGTCCTGCCAGAGCCAGGTAGACCCTTGCTACTCTATCTTGCGGTATTAGATGGAGCTTTTGGCTGTGTTTTGGGGCAGCACGACGAGACAGGAAGAAAGGAACAAGCTATTTATTATCTGAGTAAGAAGTTCACTCTACATGAGGTACGATATTCTCTACTGGAATGTACCTGCTGTGCTCTAACCTGGGTATCCCAGAAGCTAAGGCATTACTTCTGTGCCTACACAACGTATCTCATATCAAGGATGGATCCCTTGAAATATATCTTTCAGAAGCCCATGCCCACTGGCAAACTGGCCAAATGGCAAATCCTACTGAGTGAGTTCGACATTGTATATGTGACTCAAAAAGCGGTCAAGGGGCAAGCACTGGCAGATCATCTTGCCGAGAACCCGTGTAAGGAGAATTCAAACCCTTGAAAACGTATTTTCCCGATGAATAAGTGTCATTCATAGGGGAGGAAACTGCAGAATCCTATGATGGGTGGAGAATGTTCTTCGACGGAGCAGCCAATTTCAAAGGAGTCGGCATTGGAGCTGTCCTGATATCGGAAAAAGGTCAACACTACCCGGTATCTGCCAAACTCAGATTTCCCTGCACCAACAATATGGCAGAATATGAGGCCTGCATCTTAGGGCTCAATATGGCCATTGACATGGATATCTAGGAGTTACTAGTAATTGGTGACTCAGATCTGCTAATACACCAAGTACAAGGAGAATGGGCTACCAAGAATTCCAAGATATTTCCATATCTGCAACATGTGCAAGAATTGAGGAAAAGTTCAAAAAGACAGAATTTCGGCACGTCCCTAGAGTTCAGAACGAGTTTGCCGATGCATTGGCCACTCTATCATCCATGATACAAAACCCAGATAAGAACTTCATTGATCCTATTCCAGTTAAAATCCATAACCAACCGGCATATTGTGCCCATGTTGAAGAAGAAGCAGACGAAAAACCATGGTTCCACGACATCGAGGAATACTTGTCAAAGGGAGAGTACCTAGAGCTTGCAAATCACACTCAGAAACGAACGCTCCGGAGATTGTCTAATAATTTCTTTCTCAGCGGAAGAAACCTGTACAGAAGGACTCCTGACTTGGGGTTATTAAGATGTGTCGATGCAAAGAAAGCCTCCAAACTACTTGAAGAGAAACATGCTGGGACCTATGGCCCACACATGAATGGTTTTGTCTTAGGAAAGAAAACACTCAGAGCCGGTTACTTCTGGATGGCCATGGAAACAGACTGCATCCAATATGTCCTGAAATGATATCAATGTCAGGTGCATGCATATATGATAAAGGTACCCCCAAATGAGCTCAACGCAACAAGCTCACATTGGCCGTTCGTCTCCTGGGGAATGGATGTTTTTGGACCAATCGAGCCTATAGCCTCAAATGGGCACAATTTCATCCTAGTAGCTATTGATTATTTCACCAAATGGGTCGAAGCGGCATCATACAAAGCAGTGACTATGAAAGTCGTGGCAGACTTTGTCCGTGACCGTATCATTTGTCGGTTCGGGGTTCCGGAGTCAATCATCACCGACAACGACTCTAATCTCGACAGTGATATGATGAAAGCCATGTGCGAGACTTTCAACATCAAGCACAAGAATTCCACATCCTATAGACCATAGATGAATGGAGTTGTGGAAGCCGCCAATAAGAACATCAAAAAGATATTGAGAAAGATGATAGAAAAGCAAAAACAATGGCATGAAAAATTATCATTCGCCTTATTGGGATACCGTACCACAGTCCGCACATCAACCGGGGCAACTCCTTATTTACTGGTTTATGGTATGGAAGTTGTTATCCCTGTCAAAGTGGAGATCCCTTCCTTAAGAATCATACAAGAAGCTAAGCTCAGCGACGCAGAATTGATAAAAGACCGCTACGAGCAGTTAGCCCTAATAGATGGGAAAAGGATGAATGCAATATGTCATGGTCAACTTTATCAAAATAGAATGTCCAGAGCCTTCAACAAGAGAGTCAAGTCAAGACAGTTCACACCGGGGCAGCTGGTGTTAAAGAAGATTTATCCACATCAAGACGAAGCCAAAGAGAAATTTTCTCCCAACTGGCAAGGTCCGTACATGGTTCACCGAGTACTGACAGGAGGAGCTCTCATACTTGCAGAAATGGACGGAGAAGTTTGGAATTCAGATGCAGTCAAACGATATTATGTGTAACTTTCTATGTTTTCTTCAATAATGTAAATTGAACTACGCCTGACCTGATTCCCGCTTAAGAGGGGATACGTAGGCAGCCCTATGGGTTCAGTCATAATTCAATAAAAATCTCATTTCCCCCACAATTGGAAGCTGGGGCAGAATTTTGAGGAGGACCCTCAAAATTCCGAAGCAAGTTTAGCCGATCGCAGCATGTACAACGGTCAGAATCATCAACCATCCAACTGGGGCAGAATATTGAGGAGGACCCTCAAAATTTTGTAGCATGAGTGGTTGCAATGTCTTGAACCATGTCACGGTCACCGGTTCATCTAAATTTCTTGAAATATTTTTTTAACTGTGTCTTTATAAAATCATGCACATTTTCAAAATATGGCTCTGTTTAGTAAACTCTACCCCAATGACGCAAACAAAATCATCAGGCCAAGCAGAGCGAAGCAAGTAAAGCTAGCAGAGACACGAATCAACCTCCCCCATCTACAGAACTCATGATTTTTGTTTGGATGTAGGAACAAAGAACAGACATGTTCAAAATCACAATCCTCGAAACCATCGCACTTGCCGACATTTGCTATCAGCACGAACAAACAATGCTCCGCAGTCACAATGCTCACAAAAATCACAATATCAAAGCCTGCTGCCAGCTAAGAAATTCTACTGTCATTTACTATTTAATCTTCTGCATAAGGCGAAGTTCTGCCTTCATTTTGCATAAGGCTAATAGCTGCCTTCATTTGCATAAGGCTATCTTTGCCTTCATCTTGCATGGGACTAAGCTCGGTCCTGCATTCTGCATGAGGTTAAGCTCTACCTCCATTTGCATAAGGCTAATCTCTGACTTTCTATCTGTATGAGGTTAAGCTCTACCTCCATCTGCATAAGGCTAATATCTACCTTCCATCTTGCATAAGGCTAATCTCTGCCTTCTCTTGCATAAGGCTAATCTGTACCTTCATTCTGCATAAGGCTAATCTTTGCTTTCCACATCTCTGCATAAGACTAAGCTGTGTCTCCATACTTGCATAAGGCTAAGCTCTGCCTCCAATTGGCTTTTCCCTAAGACTTAGCGTTGTATCTCAAGCATTATTTACCTCACTTCTCTTTCGGGCTAAGCTCTTCCCTCCATTTCCAAAGACTAAGCTCTGTCTTGTGGAAGTCACATTACTGCATTTCATAGGCTGAAATATCGCCAACCTGTCCAAAGGCGTCATAGTCTAACGACATCATCCTCATAGCCGGAAGACACCATGTAATGGCATGATGATCTCTCTTAATTTGCATTATCATTATTCAAAGGCATCATAGTTCGGAGGCACCATCTTCATAGCCCGAGAACATCGACATGCGAATCTCTCATCAAACAATTCATGGCCCAGGACATCATGGTCTGAGGACGTCATCCCTAACCGTCCAAAGACAACTTTCATAGTCCAATGGGAACCTGCATCATCTTTAAATTTATGCACAATATACACTTGCGGTATTCTTATTTGCAGGTAACCCGGCAAGCGACAGCTACCCCGCAGGAGCGATCCCACTCCAGTTCTCCCAGCCATATCAAACCTAACCTCTTCCTTAGATCCTTTCATTCATCTAGCTCTAGATGTTGCGTCCGTTGTGATGAATTTACCGGTACGCCGATGGATCCGGAACTACATGCGCCGTGATTCCTATAAAATCAGGGATATGTAGGCAGCTCAGAAGCCGGGGTGCGGCCTAAATCTCTCTAACTATTTCGCTCGGTCAAAATTGGCCATCATGTCTTTACCCGACAAACTTTTTCATCCTTTTCGGGTAAAGAGGGGCAACTATTGATACCCAATTTTTCCCAAAATATTTTAAAATTGCATATATACCTTCAAAGTCATGCATTAATAAGCAATTGGTATTTTTCCATTATTTTCCTACATTGTTACTAATTTGTCAAGTATTTATTGCCAACAAATAATTATAAAATCGCATCACAAATGATTTCAAAAGCAATCCTTGATTTAATTTATTGTTATGGTCCTAATTAAACCCAATTATTTCACAAATAGCCATATTGGCATCTTTTGGCTATAATTGAAATAACTTTGCAATATACCCAAGCTTATAATTTTGAACTATTTTCTACCAGAAATTAGTCATTTGTACTTTTAAATACTAAATAATCATTAAACTATTTTCTATGCATGAAATTCATTTTTTATAATTGTTAGCTATTTTGTAAATTATTTTAATTAATTTGAATTGGGTATTTAACAAATAGCCTAATCTCATTTCAATTGTAGCCTAAGTTAAACCTGACCCTAACCCCAATTAAAACAGCCCAAACCTCAGGCCCAATCCACTTAAATCCACCCGACCCAACTCACCTTTTAATCTGTACCGTTGATCATTTTTAATCAATGGTCCAAATCCCTTCTTGCCTTAATTAATACTAAGACTACCCCTCCCAAACCCTCATTCCCTCATCTCATTTTTCCCTCTTCTTCTCCGCCGTTACACTCTCCTCTCATCTCTCCAACTCTCTCTGCTAAACCTAACCTCTCACCGGCCGTTGACTTGCCGATAACTATGGTGGTCTCACCACCATCCCAGCTACCTGGCTCCTTCTTATGCCGGATTATTGCTGCCTTAAGGTCCTTGAAGGAACCAGAAGGCGGTTCACTCACCTCCCATGGTTTTCATGTCATTCTCAGGCCACCTAGGCCTTTCTGAGAAGATCTTCCTATTTCGCTTTAAACCTATGGGTTTCTAAGCCTATATCTTCATCTCTATGTTATTTTTTCTAAAAACCCTAATCTCATCTCTTGAACTTCTCAGATCTGAGATGGTTCGAACTTGTTTTTACTTGTTTTATGAAGATTCTCCTAATTTTCAAAGTGGCTTTTCATTTTCCTAAACTAGGGTTTCCTGAAAATCCTTTTCTCTAAAATCTTTTTTGATTTTAAGTGTTTAATCTCCTGTTCTTATGTGTTTTCGACTAATTATGTTGAGTTTACCTCAACCCTAACTAGCTTATGCTAAAACCCCAATTTTTGGACATTTTTGTTTGGATTTTGAGTTTGACCGTGTTACTTGTGCATTGTTTTCGATCTATGCTTTGATTCTCATGATTTTCCTTTAGGTTAATTCGATATCTTGTGATTTTTACCCCTAGTATATCTTTATTAGGGTTTGTGATTCTACTCTCGACTGATCCAATATGTTTATGCTTGGCCTACTTGTTTATTCATGGAAACCTATGTTATTTTTCTTAAAATCAATATTATTTCGAGTCCTTGATTCACTGATTTGCTATGGTAATACCTGTATGATGGTTTCTGGTTATTTCCCCTATTTTTCATAACTGTTAATTATTTCTTGCCTTATCTTTGATTAACCGTGAAATTTGCTGACTCTTACTAAATGTTTCCTTAATTAAACTCTTTTGTACTTACATCTAATTACCTACTCTGTACCTAAGGTTACTTGATTTCCTTCTTTAATTATCTGCCCTGCTCTTGACCGTTGGTTGATTACCCCTTAATTGATGGAAACTTGGCTGATTTTATGTATGACTGAATCTTTAGTTTTCCCTAATTTCCACATAGTTGATTCTTTACCTTATTCTGTCTATCTCTCAACTGCTATATATACTCTCCTCCATTCTCACTTCTAAGACACTGACACTGAACTCAAAACACACGAACACATTAGTTCAAAAAGCTCTCTTTCATACTCAAAGCTTTTCTGCTCTCTTTCTTTCTTTGTTACTTACTTACTACTGTTCTGAATTAGCCGGTTGCAAGACAAGGCTAATTATTGTGCTCTCCTATCCTTCACTTTCTGTTTACTATCCCCTTGNACATCATTGTTCATATCGTATATTATGTTATGCCCCACTGAGGATCAATATGCTTATGAATATGTTACTCCTTGTAGCATGTCCCAATGTGATCTGCTCTATCTCATGTTTACCTATTTTCTAGCATGAACCTTTCTTTGCAAAGCAATTTGTATCCTAAGTTGTCTGATTCGGTGTTGATTCTGAAATTCATGCTTTGTTGATACCATTAGCTATCCCTTAATCACCATAAACCTCCTACAAGAACTTCTATGATCCTGTATACTATGTGCTCTATGTGTCCCCCATTCCCATTAGCCCTGTATGAAGGACTGTGATTTGAATGTGCTGAATCTGTTTGTGCTGTGATTAGTCTACTATTTGTTAATTGTCCTACTCTTTTCAACAAACTGTTTTTTACTAAACAACTCTCCTATTTTATAAAAATGTTTCAACTAATTCTTTTCCAAAAACTGCCTTTCCTATTAAAACCTTTTCAAAACTATGTCAAGTACTCTCACTCTACTCTTAGGTTCTTAGGTTATGCCCCTCCAGTGTGTGACTGCCTTGGGATTCATGTGAGATCCCTCTGAGCTCTGGTGCACTAGGGATGGCCCTTCCACATTGCACTTACTCAATTATGGTTATGAAATCTAGGTGTGAGCACGGCCCGAGAACCCTTGAGGTCCTTAGGGAACTCTGACACACGCGGATATGAGAAAGGCTGTGAAACGTTTGAGCACTTGAGGTTCTGGGAATCTAGGCCTGTTTTTCTGGATCCCTCTAGTTTAACTTCTTGTTTTCCTTTATCTATTTATGTAATTTACTTAGCTGGTCTATAATAATTATTTATAAACAGATATTGGGGATGGCTAGTGAAAAGGGGAGGGTAGCTATATATGTTATCAATTTCAAGGGGTAGAAACCATGCCTTATGTTTACATTTCCTATATGTGCATTAGAATCCATGTTTAGGACCAATAAATTCTAAGAATGTCATGCATTAGATGTCATGTTTTAGGTTTACTGCTTCAGTATCTCATTTGACCCTATTTATCACTTAGAAATCCTGCTTCTAGGCTAAATAATAGCACCAACATAAAAATGTTGCTCCTGCACATCCTGAAATTATGCTGTAACTTCCTGTGCATTTAGAAATCATGCTTTAGGGATTCTGCAACCATTCTGCATCTCTATGTGCATAGTAGATACCATGCTTTAGGATCTCTCCCAGCCACACTTAGTTAAACTACTGATGCATGAAAAAGGACATAAGACGGTCTCATATTTGATCATCCTGTTTTAAATAAACTGGTGATAATCCCTGTATTATGCAACATATAGAACAACATGATTTTAGGTAAAACAACTTTTGAACTATTTTTTAACAATTCTAGTAATTATTATGCACAATCCCACGCCTAGGCAAGCCTTAGGTAATTAATCTGTTTAAAAACTGGAAGACTGTAGCTTTGTGTTTACTGCGTAATGGTTAACAGGTTTTTTTTTTTAAAACTCAATAGGCAAACTAATTAGGTCCTGCTTCTGTGTTTATAAAATTGAAGCTGCATATCTTCTGTGTTATGATTTTCACTTAGAAATCATGTTTTAGGATCCTGCTTAATAATACTTCCCTTGTTTGTGCTTGAGACGCGCTGCTTATGTTCATTATCTGTGGAGGTAAATCTGAGCCTCTTAACTGCTTTTTCCTGTTTTATCTGTTCAAATCCTATCTGTTCTTGCCTGTCGCCTAGTATTTTCTCCTTTCTACCTTAGGGGTCTGTCTAGAACTGCCTATAGGTAGAGGTCTAAATTCCTCTTGGGCCATTAAGAAGGGACGGGTAACAACACGCCTAGAGATCGTTAAACAACACTCACTTTAATAACCGATAAGGGGTGGGGAAGGGTAGATATGGATATGATGACCGGTGCGCTAATGCAACGTGTAGCCCCTCTTCTGAGGAGTGATTACCGGGCATTGTACCGATGTGATCCTATAGGATAAACAACCTAGGACCCCCCTATCCCTTACATATGTGTGTTTAGATCATAACTCTTGCAAAACTTTACTTGTAGGCTTAGACTGTGAATCTTCCCAAAATCTTTATTTCTTTATCTATATGTTATGTTTGCTTATGTGCTACCTGTTTTAAAATTCACAAAGCTTGTTTGGCCGGGAACCACAGTTGTGAACTTTAAGGGGTGCCTAACACCTTCCCCTTGGAGTAATTTCAAGCCCTTACCCAATCTCTGATTATTCAATTAGTGTTATTGTGACCCTTAATAGGTGACCTAACATACCTTAAAATCGTTAGGTGCCGACTCTTCAATTCCTTATCCCTTTCCCAAAAGGAAATGAGTTTTCCCAATAATGTCGAATACCCTGACCGATCTGAAAGGGGAGGAAAGAGGAGGGAGCGACAGATGTCTCCCTTTTTTCTAGGTGCAACATCAGATTCTTCCAGCTCTAAGACAAACAGCTGTTTCAGAAGGTTACGTTTGTGATCTGCAATGTATTTTTTATCACAGAAATAACACAATCCTTGGGCCCTTTTTTCTTGCATTTCAGCTGGAGAAATANGGGGGGGGGGGGGGGACAAGCCCCCAGGTAAGTTTGCTTACTTAAGGCCTGTCGTTGTTTTTCTAATTTCATCTTTGTGGGTATTGATTTTGATCTTCTTATTTTATGTTTTTGTTAGCACGGTGAGGTTCGAGGAGGTCGAGAGATCATACTCCTGCATTCCGACAAGCGACCACTGCAACATGATCTTCCTCAGCTGCGACCGTAACCGGGTCTACCCGGTCATCTATCTCCGCTCGGCCTTTGGCCTTAGCTAGACCAACTCTACCAGGGGTGGCCTCAACATCTGATAATCTACCCCTTCCTGTGTTGCATTTAGTAGACGAGTCATCCCAGAGTGAGGAGGACTTGATTTCGTGTAAGAGAAGGTCAGTGGATGTCGACGACGGGACAGTTAGAGCAGTGGACTCTACAAGGGGAAACTGTGAGCCGACCGTTGCTGCGCCAGAGAGTGACGCGAACCCATCATCTGAAGCTCCACTGTCTACGAGGGTCATGGAAGATGCTCCTTTACCCGAGGCTGCAGTTGAAGTTGGAGGGCCGTCTGAGGCTGCGAACGTCATACTGAGAAACGAGCCATCATCCTCGGGACCGCTTGACATTCCCTCATCGACCGAAGAGAGAAGAGAAGGCATTGCTGAAGACAGTTATGATACCGGCTCTGATATTGAGCAAGATGCCTCGTACGAGGACGAATATCCTGATGGCGATGGTGGAGATGGTGATGCTGGGTCGGGTGGCGAGTAGTTATTCCTTTGATTTTTAATTTTTGTGCATATTTTTTTGGGCGTCTGTTTAGCCCTTGTAAAGAATACTTTTGAAGTATGAAATACTATTTTCGTTGTTCGTTTCTGAATCTTTTCTCTGTTTGGTCTTGTATGCTTCTATCATTTGGTCACCTTAATAATAAGAATATTTGTTTTGGCCATGGCCGGGGCTGGTAGGTGTTAATTTGAACAAGGTCGAGTGTGAGTCGATTCGAGCGAGGTCAAACATTAGTTAATCCGAACGAGGCTGGCTGTAACTTTAATTGATTCGAACGAGGTCGAATGTGAGTTAATTCAAACAATAATTCGAACGATGTCGAATGTCACTTTAATTGATTCGAACGAGGTCGAGTGTGAATTAATTTAAACGAGGTTGAATGTGAATAAATTCGAACGAGGTCGAATGTAACTTTAGTTCATTCAAATGAGGTCCAATGTCACTTTAGTTAATTCGAACGAGGTCGAATATGAGTTAATTCGAATGAGGTCAAATGTTATTTAATTCGAACAAGGTCGAATGTGGGTAAATTTGAACAAGGTCGAATGTGAGTTCATTCGAACGAGGTCGAATGTGGGTCAATTTGAACGAGGTCGAATATCATTTTAATTAATTAGAACGAGGTCGAATGTTATTTATTCGATTCTGGTTGTGGGACGAGTAGGTACTGAGGCAATGTTTTTCTGGAAACATGGGCGAACCTACATTTGTGCTTTTCTCATACTTGAAAAAATTTACATGTTTTTCAGGCTGGCATTCCAGTCCCGGTCTATCTAGTCCCTTCATTGGGAGACTTGGAGATGTGTCGAGAGGTTGGGCGATGAACTGGACGTCCCGTGCCTTTTCCGTCCGTACTTCGACTTGGAGTATCCCCCTTATCGCCTTGTTAAAAACCTCATTGAGAAAACCCAATTGGGTCAAAATTCAAGCGAGGAAAAAAGAGTACGACTTGGAGGATGCTTGTTCTTAAAAGTTGAAGTACTTGAGGTGGGCGACGTTCCAGTTGTTTGGTAACAGTTTTCCTTCCATTTTTTCTAGTTGAAATGCCCCTTTTTTTACTTGGGGTCCTTCTTTCTACTTTTGTCGTTCCTCGACCCACTCTCATGGGATTATTTCAGACCGGGCACTCTGACTTCGACTGGTATTACTGCATCACTCCCATAGACTAATGAGTAAGGCGTCACTCTTGTGCTCGTCTTTGGCATTGTGCGGTATGACCATAACACTTCTGGTAGTAGTTCTGGCCAAAGTCCCATGGCATCCTCGAGTTTTTTCTTCATGATTTCGGAACCAAAATTAGTCCTTTATATTTTTAAGTACCAAATAACAATTTTTAAAACATTACTATGCATGGAATTCATTTTTTATAATTAATAATTATTTTAAAAATTATTTTTAATCAATTTATTTTGGGGTATTTAATAAATAGCCCTTTATTCCCAAACCCAACCCCTCTCTAACCAGGCCAAACCTTTTAAAAATCAGCCCAAATCCCCTTTGGCCCAAGTCTGTATGCCCCGACCCAATACCCCATCTCAATCCTGACCGTTGATTATTCAGATCAACGATACACATTTCCCTTACCTTAATTAAACCTAAACGACCCCCCAAACCCTCTCATTTCACTCATCTCACCCGCCGTCACCCCTTCCCTCTTCTCTCAACTCTCTCGACTGAACCCTAGTCCTAAAACACCGTCACCGGCGTAAACCTTCACCTTATGACGCTCCTATGGAACCTCCGGCCAGGCCTGGCCTCCTACGCACCATGGTTCCTCGACTTCTTCGACCCTTGAGATGATCTCAAGGGAACCTTACCAGTTCTGGTTGAAACCCTTGCTTATTAGCCTGTCTCAGGCCATTTGCTCGACTGTGAGTAAGAAATCTTCTCTTGTTTTGTTACGGATCTATGGTCTCTTGACCTATTTTCTCATCTCTATTATTTTTCTGAAAAAACCCTAGTCTATTACCTTCGATCCTTCTCAGATCTGTATAGATCTGAAATGAATCGAGCAACTATTACATGATTTCTTTGGAAATTTCTGGTTTAAATTGATTATTCTAACTTCTCCCTAAATCTAGGGTTTAATCTAGTTGTTTTTCAAATGTATTTTGACTCCTAAAGTGTTTGATTAATTATTTTCGTCTTTGTAACTGATTTGTGCAAAAAATACTTAAACCTAGTTGATTTTGTGCGATGCTATGATTTTTCTAGCCTCTGCTTCGATTCTGGGTACTTTCTGCATTACCTTGCTCTATTTCTTGGACTTAAAAAATTTTTCGTTGTCGAATCCATGATTATGTGATTTTTTCCCTAATTAATCTCTATTAGGGCTAGAATCTGTGTTTCCGACTAATTTCTATGTTTCTGTGATGTTTTACTCACTCCATTTTTCTATTTATGGAAGTTGATATCTCTTTCCAGAAATCAGTATTATTTTTGAAAGTTTGGCTGATTGATTTGCTCTGGTAGAGATTCGTGTGCATAATTCTTGTTTGTTTCCCTGTTTACAACCTTAATTGGTAATCCCTGCCTTATTTGATTTCTATATAATTGTAGATTCCTACTAATTCCTTTACATGGTATAATTGGGATACTTTTCTTAATTAGACCCCTGTTATTACCGTTTGACCAATCACCCTTAATTAAAGGAGCCTATTCTGAACTCCTTTATGTGATTGGATTCTGTGACTTCCTTAATTGACTTAATTTTGATTCCTTTGCCTTGTTTGTTCGACTCCTAAATTGCTATATAAACCCTCTTGTTTTACCTCTCATACAAGAACTAAGTTCAGAATACACACACTCACACTCAAACTCTCTTTTCTTTCTCTGCTACTTGTGTTAACTTTTGGTCTAGCCGGCTGAAAGCCAAGGCTAGATATTGGAAACATATTGCGAAACTTAAGACTAAATGACTATGCATTGAAAATTATAAATCTCCTTTTAAATGTAATAAGAAGGGAATTTAATATCAATAGATTTTGTGAAAAAAACTTGATTTTTCTTTGTTCCTTTTTTATAGTTAGTGTTTGTATTTTCTTTTTCTTTCTTCGCTGTAATTGTCATTGTTTTATTTCATGCAATTTTTGATTTATTTGTCCATATGGATCCAAGAATTCTCTAAGTGTATGTGACCAATTTGAGTTTTGTCTCGTCTGGTAGCCATTTTTTATTTTGTTAGAGAGCTTAAACTAAAGAAAAGCATCAAATAGAATTAATCGGATATTCGAAATAAATTAAAGAAGGTATTTTTACTTTATTAATCATATTTGATTGGGTAGATAAATAAATGGTATTCACAATCTACATCGTACCCTCATATTGTTCCCTTCTTAATTACTTTCAGCCTATAGTTTATTGGGAAAATAAACATTTGATTTGTAAATTGATCTTGGTTGCCAACCGTTTGGAATGACATTTGGGGAAGTGACACTCTCCTTTATTTCTGAAGTAAGTTTGAGGGAAAAAGGAGGTTTCTGTGTGTTTGGTTGTATTCCAACACTCCAAGTTGCGCCAATCATTCGCTGCATTGGTACCCAACTCGAATTGCTTGTTTGGATTTCAACTAAAGAAAGGTCACCATCCCCATCTACTGCTTCAGATGTAACTGCGAAGAAATTAGGATTGGAACCTTTGTCCACCTTAAATATGATATTTGTGTTATAATTGCATGCTACCCTGTAAGATTCAATAAAAAATAAAAAAAGAAATTAATGCATTAGCGGTGTTCCTCAGAAGAAAAATAAGAGAAAAATGAAGTAACTTTTAGTTTTTGTAGAATAACTCGCCTACGTAAATAATCGAAATTCTTCCTGCATTATATAATTGTGAAGCTTCGCCAGACTTTGCCAATTTTCCAAAGGCAATTCCACTCATATCAAAGTGAACCGGATCATTATTGCACGCTCCTGGGCACTGGTCTGTAAGGGTTACTATTATTGGGTTCCCTGAACAATGCGGATTCTGATTTTGGGTGCATAATACCTGGAAAAAATGTCAATATTATAGAGATGTCATGCATTTGTGCATGAAACTAAAATATTCATGCACATTCTCTCTTTTGTTTCAAATTTTTATTTCTTTGCCATCTAATGCAATATAAAATGTGTTGTTCTACAAATTATAAATTCACAAGATCAGTTGCGTAATCAGGAATTCTATCAATGGGATTTCAAAAGATCTAAACATGTTATATTTGAATTTGTACGTATATTTTTTCTTATAAGGAGATTTAAAAATTTGTGTATTTTGAATTTATTTTTACCCAATTTACATTATATAACTTTCTGAAGAAGAAAATTCAATTGAATCCCATTCACTCTACCTGGTAGCATGCACCACATCCAGCACCTTGCTTAAAAAGCGCTTGATTTCCGGCGGTGATCATTGCATTGTAGGGAGCGTTTGCTACGTCATTTCGAGATCACATGCTCCACCTAGACCAAAATAGTAAGAATACAATATATTTTTCAATCATTTAGCCCGATATCATTAATGAAGTGTGTAAAAATTAAGACTTTATTGATCAAGCCATTTCAGTGAATAGTTGTCTACAAAATTCCATTTGTAAATACCTTTTATTATGAAGGGGAAGGAAGAGGAACTTGATAAGGGGATTGCAAAATGCAAATCAAACCTTTACAAACAATGTAAAATTCAAATAGCCAACAACCAAACTACTAAGGTTTATCTTCAAAATTGTATTTGAAATCTAAAGTAGGTTTAATTTAATTTTAATCTAGCAGGCTACTTCATATATCTTATGAAAAAAGAGAATAGAAACAAACGGCAGACATTACCACTCCGGGGACTAGTAGGATTGAAATAAAATGTTGCAACAGCTTGTGAATAACCACTTTGTTGGAAATAGGAAAATCTAAACAAACACGAGCAAAAAGCTACAAAAATCCAAAGTAAAAGACACTGAGGAAAATTTGTAGCCATGACCTAGTAATTATCTTTGATTAACTAAGTGTTGCTCTAATAGTTTTTGCTAATTGCTTATGCAATGCCATGTTATTTGATAGTATTTATAGTAAAAAACGAATATTATTCTGTTGAGGATACAAATTATGAAAAATGAACCATTTTGTCAATTTAAGGTAAGATCTTTATTGCCTTACTATTTAGTTTGGAGATGCTGACAATTTAAAGATTATTACATCTCATGATTCTCATCTTCTCTTTAATTCTTTTATTTCTTTTTGTCATATACCAACTAAACACCATATGATTTGAGGCATCTACAATCACAGAACAAGAGGCATGAAGTAAACATATTGAAAAGCATAACAACTAATCATAAGTTGAGAAGATCAAAAGAAAAATATATTGATTTATAAACACTTGGCTTGATTTTTTCGAATGATTAAACTTTTTTTATCATAAACATTTTTTGCGGTGCTATAACCTCATTATTTTCTTTTATAACAAGCATTGCTCCCCTTATATAAAAAACTCACTTACATGCATAATACGATCACTTATGCAATACTGCAAATTAGTATAGAACACATGCAATATATTATATATATGATACATGACTGAAGCTGAAACATTGTACAACGCAATTTTGAAAATCATACAAACGTCTACAAATTTATTTGAAGCTCAAATTGATCTGATATCAATTGTAATTTTAAAATCATGTACATATACACGATTGTCCAATAAGGTATATATTTAAATTATTCTTGCAATTTTCTGACCAATTGAAATGTTAAATTTAGTCTAAATGAGCATTTAGAGGGTATAGCATCCGCTTATCTCAAAGTCCTTATATTAGACTTGGCTACAACATCATAAACATGTCAACAAGTGTCACTCTACATAATTAGGGTTCGTTTGATTAATCAAGTGTTTAACCAATACAATGTTTGACTAGTGTAAATGAATAAATAATAATTAATCCCAACATAAAATTTCCCATATAGGCTAAATAGTATCCATGTTTGAATTATGCGAAAATCTAGAATGTGAAATAAGATGTAGCAACCCGGTCGATTGTTTTGGGAGTATTAGCCCCGATTCCCTATTTACTGCCCCCCCAGTATCATTTTATGCTTATGTGACTTTCCGGGAGGATTTATTTTTTGTTTTGGAGGGTAATGGGGGCACTTAGTCCCTAAAATAGAAGTTTAAGTTCTAGGAATTTGACCGTAGTTGAAACTATGTGAAGACGACCCCGGAATAGAGTTTCGTCGGTTCCATAGATCCGTCGGGTGATTTTGGACTTAGGAGCATGTCTGGATTGTGAATTGAAGGCTCGTAGCTTAATCAGGCTTGAAATAACAAAAGTTGAATTTTTGGGATGTTTGACCGGGAGTGGACTTTTTGATATTAGGAACGGATTGTGATTCTAGAAGTTGGAGTAGGTATGCAATGTCAAACATGACTGGGATGCAAAATTCGAGGTCAATCGGACGTGATTTGAGCGTGAATTTACAAATNATGACTTGGATGCAAAATTCGAGGTCAATCGGACGTGATTTGAGCATGAATTTACAAACTTAAGTTCATTTCTCTTTTAGCGTTTCAACAATTAATTTCCAAAACATACACAATACATACAGAACTTTCCAATACGAACCACGATTCTGAATACGTATAGTTACTACCCAAAATACATATATACATCTACATCATGTCTACGGAGCCTCTACGAATACTAGGAGTTTATACAATACTTGCCGGCAACAAGGCCCCGGCTATACCTTACAATACATAACAGACTCAAAAGAGATGGCATGAATTACACACGGCCCCGGGAGGGAGTGGGGCTCACCAGTACTTGCCGAAAAAGGAGAAGGAGGCACCACTAACGGTGAGCTCAGCTACTTGCTATGAATCAACCTACATCCATATAAAAGATGTAGCGCCCCTGGCAAAAGGGACGTTAGTACTGTGGAATAGTACTAGTAAGTATGCGCAAACTTTACTCAAAGTAAAATCAAGAGATGCACAAATAGAAAGCAGTTAAAGGAACCAACACATAGTGCACAGTGATACAGAAAACAAGTACAATTGAGGGCCTCACAGATTCTCGTTTCATAACCATCACACTTCCTTTTACACTCCACCCTTGTTACCTCTCCACCCTTGTTACCACGTGTTGCGGCGTGCAACCCGATCCCATCGTACAATTTACACTCCACCCTTGTTACCTCTCCACCCTTATTACTTCTTGTTGCGGCGTGAAACCCGATCCCACCGGACCATCACATTTCATGGAAAACAGTAACAACCCACAATTCAATCACCGGGTTTCATATCATCAAGAGTACAATTTCATAACACCAACCAATCATATGTTCACAATAGTATTTCTCATCCATTAATTCAACAACAAATATGCTCATAAACTAGAGTGTAAATTCATTACAACCAACAATCCATATGAAGTTAAACCACAGTAAACCTTACCAACAATGAGTCATATAGGATGTTTTCATGACCATTTAGTTCAATTAGATCAATTCACAATTCCATTTCATCACTTGTTACATAGCCCTTATCACTTGGATACATTTACACATTTGGGTTTGTTATCATTCTTTCATACCAACATACTCAACAATTTAACGAACCTTGCATATGTTAGAGTAATCACATAGAAGTCACCTTTCACAATTTCAATTATCACGATAATCGACTAAGACAAATCGGAGAATGAAATCTCACACCTTAACAAAACCGTGCAATCAATTCACATATACTCAACAAGAAAATCATACCAAATGTTTGGATACCAACAAGGTGACTCTACGAAGATTAAAGTTAGCCATACATACCTTGAGTCGTCCCCTTTTTAATTTCTATCACAATTCACCGGACCGTCTAGCACCGTCAATCTATTCCACAATGTGACATATTTCACNGACACATTCAAACTTAGAGTTAGGAACCTTGAACTCATTTGGGCATTTTATCAACTACTATGTGGTACTTTAGATTAACTAACCCTTTTTAGTGAAAGATTGCCCTAGCTTACTTCCCTTTGCTAGATTATGGAAGGTTATTCACATGCATGCAAAGTTTCACTTTTTATTTTCAAGAACCAACCTATGTGTGTTTTATTCTTACACAAAATCTGAGAAATTGGGGAAATAGGGTGAAGACTTACCTTTTTGAGTGAAGAAGATGACAATAACTCGATAATTTTCGGGATTGAGTGATTTTGGAAAGTGAAATTGGATGATGTTGAAACCTTCTCTCTAAAGAACTCTCTTCTTCTCTCTATATTTTTTGTCAGAAAATCATTAAAAATGAAGGAAAAAGGTGTTTTATAAAATAGGGGTTCGGGTTTTAAATTTAGAAAATAGGAGCCCCGACACAGAGACGCGGTCAGGAATGCGATCGCATTCCTGCTATGTGGTCCGCATTCCTATCGCATAAATGGCCCTCAAAATGGGCCAAAGGGAGGCCGGACTGCCCAGATATGCGACCACTATGCGGTCCGCATACCTGTTATGCGATCCCATAGTGCGTCGCATAACCTCCCTCGCAAAAACCATGGGGCAAGAATGCGACAACTATGCGGCCTGCATACGTGAAATGCGATTGCATTCTAGGCCACATAGCTGTCCTCAAAATGAACAGCAAACTGTCCAGGTATGCGACCACTATGCGGTCCGCATACCTGTTATACGATCACATAGTGCGTCGCATAACGCGAAATTTCTAGAAAATTTAATCTTTCAAGTTCTGGGATACTTTTTACTCAAAATAGGACC
>ML376432.1:0-13465 GCA_005239525.1 Nicotiana knightiana | reverse complement strand
AATTTTGCCAGAGTTTCCTCTGTAATTAGGCCTATCAACCTGCCAGAGAGCCCCCGAAACACATGTTCTTAACCGATTCCACACATAACTAGTTATTTCACGTCCTTGCAGATAATTTGGTCACCTCGACAAGTCCCGTATAATTCAATTACTTCAACATGCCATATACACTTCAATTAATCATTACCAATCTACACTTCAATTAATCATTACCAATCTACGCTTCAATTAATTATTTAACCATCACATGAGTTTCACATAATTTCATTTACTCCAAGGGGTTGCACATTACTCAAATAGTCACAACATACATAATTATGGCACAACTTGAGAAGTTACAATAGTAGAGCAATTAGGGGAACATGGGGTGCTTTTGCACAAAACTGCACATAACATATAAATACTTAGAGATAACGGTTCGCACGATCACTACTAGACTTATTCAAAGAAATGGGAATATTTTTCTTTCATTTAATTTTCCGCTTCCCACGTGGCTTCCTCAACTTGCTGACTTCGCCACAACACTTTAACTGAAGCAATTTCTTTGTTCCTCAATCTACGGACTCGCTTATCAAGAATAGCAACCGGAATCTCTTCATAGGATAATTTCTTATTAACCTCAACAGTCTCAACTGGCACGATGGCTGATGGATCTCCAACCACTTTCTTCAACATAGACACATGGAACACCGTGTGCACTAATGATATTTCAGGGGGCAATTCCAGCCTATAAGCCACCTGTCCTATCCTTTGAGCAATCCAATATGGCCCGACATACCTAGGGCTCGATTTTCCTTTCTTCCCAAACCGCATTACTCCTATCATGGGAGACACCTTCAACAATACCCAATCATCTACTTGGAACTCCAAATCTCTTCGACGAACGTCCGCATAGGATTTCTGACGGCTCTGAGCTGTTTTCATCCTCCCCTGAATGAATCTAACTTTTCCATAGCTTGGTGCACAAGATCCGGTCCTAGAAATTCTGCCTCACCAACCTCAAACCATCCGATCAGAGATCTACATCTCCTTCCGTACAACGCCTCAAATGGGGCCATCTGAATATTAGCGTGGAAACTGTTATTATAAGCAATTTCTATAAGCGGCAAGTGATCATCCCAGCTACCCTTGAAATCTAATACACAAGCCAGTAACATGTCTTCAAGCATCTGAATGGTCCGCTCTGCCTGCCCATCATTTTGTGGATGGAATGCTGTGCTGAGATTTGCCTGAGTACCCAAACCTTGCTGAAATTTTCTCCAAAAGTTAGCTATGAACTGGGCCCCTCGATCCTAGATAATAGATACTGGAGTGCCATGGAGCCTGACTATTTCTTTGATATACAACTGAACGTATTGTTCTGCAGTATCGGTGGACTTGACTGGCAAGAAGTGAGCTGATTTCGTGAGTCGATCCACTATCACCCAAATCGAGTCGAACTTTCGCTGAGTGCGGGGTAACCCTACCAAGAAGTCCATATTGATCATCTCCCATTTCCACATCGGTGTTTCCATAAGCTGCATCAACCCACCGGGCCTCTGATGCTCATCCTTCACTTGCTGACAATTTGAAAACTTAGCCACAAAGTCCGCCACACCCCTTTTTATACCATTCCACCAATAAATTTCCTTGAGATCATGATACATTTTCGTAGAACCTGGGCGTACGAAATACCTAGAATTATGAGCCTCTGCCATTACCCTTTCCCGGAGATCATCCACATCTGGAACACATAACCTCTCTTGACACCGTAGGACACCATCATCGCCGGATCCCTGAATTTCTTTCCCTTGACTTCTGCTACAAGCAAAGATTCTGCTCCATTACGCACCACGACATCCTCTTCGTCTGAGGTCGAAAGACAGACCCCCAGACTAGACAACAGATAAACTTCCCAAGCCAAAAGCTCTGACCGGCTTCCAAATGTGCCAAGCTACCCATGGATTTCCGAATAAGAGTGTCAGCTACCTTATTCGCCTTCCCTGAATGGTAACAAATACTCATATCATAGTCCTTGAGAAAATTCCAACCACCTCCGCTGTCTTAAATTCAACTCCTTCTGCTTGAATAAATACTGAAGACTCTTGTGGTCTGTGAACACGTCCACATAGACCCCATAAAGATAATGCCGCCAGATCTTCAATGCAAACACAAATGCCGCGAGCTCTAAATCATGCGTCGGATAATTCTTCTCCTGATTCTTGAGCTGCCTTGAAGCATACGCTATAACTTTACCACATTGCATCAACACAGACCCCAAACCAACCCTTTAAGCATCACAATAAACTACAAATCCCTCCAAACCTTCCGGCAAGGTCAACACTGGTGCCGAAGTCAATTTCAATTTCAATTCCTAGAAACTCTTTTCGCAAGCATCGGACCACTAGAGCTTAACCGCCTTCAGCGTCAGCTTAGTCAATGGGGAGGCGAGGGTAGAGAATCCCTCCACGAACCTCCAATAATATCCAGCCAAACCCAAGAAATTGCGAATCTCTATCGGGGTCGTTGGTCTATGCCATTCCTTTACTGCTGCAATCTTTTGGGGATCAACCTGAATCCCTTCCCTGGAAACAACATGGCCANTTAGTCAATGGGGAGGCGAGGGTAGAGAATCCCTCCACGAACCTCCAATAATATCCAGCCAAACGCAAGAAACTGCGAATCTCTATCGGGGTCGTTGGTCTAGGCCAATCCTATACCGCTGCAATCTTTTGGGGATCAACCTGAATCCCTTCCCTGGAAACAACATGGCTAAAAAAGGTGACTGATTCTAGCAAAAACTCACATTTTGAAAACTTTGGATACAGTTGGTGCTGATGAAGAGTCTGTAGAACTGCCCTAACGTGATTCGCATGATCTTCCTGACTTCGCAAATAATCAAGGATATCGTCAATGAATACAGTCACAAAGGAGTCAAGAAACGGTTTGAAAACCCATTCATAAGATCCATAAGAGCTGCTAGGGCGTTGGTTAGGACAAAAGACATTACCAAGAATTTGAAGTGCCCATAACGAGTCCTAAAGGCGGTCTTAGGAATATCTTGCTCTCTAATCTTTAACTGGTGATACCCGGACCATTAATCAATCTTTGAGAAGAACCTAACACCTTGAAAAAAATCGAATAAATCATCTATCCGAGGCAATGGGTATTTATTCTTGATGGTGACCTTGTTGAGCTGCTGATAATCAATACACATCCAAAGCGATCCATCCTTCTTTCTGACAAATAGAACCGGTGCTCCCCAAGGCGACACACTAGGCCTAATGAAACCATTTTCTAATAGATCCTTCAATTGTTCTTTTAACTCTCTCAATTCTGCTGGCGCCATTCGGTAAGGTGGAATAGATATTGGTTGCGTATCTGGCAATACGTTAATCCCGAAATCAATCTCCCAATCTGGTAGAATCCCAGGAAGCTCGTCCGGAAATACTTCCAGAATCTCATTCACAACAGGCACAGATTCGGGAGCAGGCACCTCTGAAGTGGTGTCCACAACCTGGACCAAATAGTAGATGTACCCCTTTCTTAGAGGCTTTAAAGTAGGAAATAAATCTAGCACTTGGCACAATTATTCCCCTCCATTTGATAACTAATTCATTAGGAAACTCAAGCCTCGTAATCTTGGTTCGGAAATCGAGTTTAGCAAAGCACAAATAGGGCCAATCCATACCCATAATTACATCAAAATCTACCATTTCTATCTCAATAAGATCAGCCATGGTATCCCGACCACACACCGCGACAACACAATTCCTATAGACTCGCACGGCCGTAATAGAATCACCAACCAGAGTCGATACAGAGAACGGATCGTGAAGTTGTTCGGGTTCTATCCCAAAACTTGAAGCAATAAATGGAGTAACATATGACAAAGAAGACTCGGGATCTATAAGAGCATAAAAATCATGAGACTGAACAGCCGGAATACATGTGACAACATCTGGAGAAGCCTCGGTGCTCTGGCGACCACTAGAAGCATAAACCGACTGGGTACCCCTTACAGCCGCGCTCCACCCCTAGTTGCTCCGCGCCCTGCTGGTGCTGGAAGGCGTGCTGAGGACGTAGCGACTGATGAACTGAAGGGCTGAGCAGCACCCATACCTGTGCCCTGACTGGGCCCACAGCAATCTCGCTGAGCATGGTCCCTCACTCCGCATCTATAGCATACCGGGACATCCAAGTAACAAAGCTCAGTATGAAATCTCCCACACTTAGGGCATGGGACCCTCCGCTGCTATTGGTACCTCCCACCTGAACTACCGGACTGATTGAACCTCCTTCTATCTGAACCGGGTCTAATACGAATTCCCTGCTGATAACTGTGCCCTAATGGCAGCGCACTGGATGAGGACTGAGCATATGAATGACATGGCCCTGATGATCCTCTCCCAAGGGCTGATCTCACACCTCCAACTGAGCTCCCAGGGTTGCCCGCTGACCGGGCCCTACTACTACTCTCTCTCTCCATCCTTATTTTTAATTTCCGAGCCTCTATAGCCTCGGCGAATCCCACTATTTTCCCATAATTCATATCCAAATGCAAGGCAGCTGTAGCAGCTTCTTAATAACCAAGGGACCAAGGCCTTGAACAAACCGTCGAACTCTGGCCTACATAGTCAGCATCATGTGGACATCAAACTTGGACAAGCACACGAACTCCATATGATACTCCCACACACTCCTGTTGCCCTACTTGAGGACCTCAAGTTCTGTAGCACGGGCTACAATGGCCTCGATGTCACACACAAAAACCGAGGGACGAGACCGGCACCTAATCGGGTAAATCCAGTCATGCGGACCTGGATTGCCTTTCCTACCCAATGCGTTTCCCCCGTATATACAATGCACCATAATCTATATGAAATAACCACTTAGGATTTAAGCGTGGATTTACAAATATAAGTTCATCTCTCTTTTAGCAGTTCAACAATTTGGTTCCCAAAGCATAAACAATACATACATAACTTTCCAATACGAACCACAATTTCTGAATACGTACAGTGACTACCCAAAATACACATATACACCCACATCATGTCTACGGAGCCTCTATGAATACTAGGAGTTTATACAATACTTTGCTGGAAACAAGGCCCCGGCTATACCTTACAATACATAATAGACTCAAAAGAGATGGCATGAATTACATACGGCCCCGGGAGGAAGTGAGGCTCACCAGTACTTGCTGAAAGATGAGGAGGAGGCAGCACTAATGGCGAACTGAGCTACCTGCTATGGACCCACCTACATCAATATAAAAGATGTAGTGCCCCCGGCAAAAGGGACGTTAGTACTGTGGAATAGTACTAGCATGTATGAGCAAACTTTACTCAAAGTAAAATCAAGAAATGGACAGATAGAAAGCAGTTAAAGGAACCAACACACAGTGCATAGTGACATAATAACAAGTACAATTGAGAGCCTTACATATTCTAATTTCAACACAATCACATTTCAGCTTTATTACATTCTATTGCGGCATGCAACCCGATCCCACCTTACATTTCTTATTACGACGTGTAACCCGATCCCACCTTACATTTCTTATTGCGCGTGCAACCCGATCCCACCTTACATTTCACACTCCACCCTTGTTACCTCTCCACCCTTATTACTTCGTGTTGCAGCGTGCAACCCGATACCACCGTACAATATTACACTTCGCCCTTATTACCTCTTCACCCTGATTACTCCGTGTTGCGGTGTGCAACCCGATCCCACCAGACCATCACATTTCATAGCAAACAATAACAACCCACAATTCAATTATAGGTCTTTATATCATCAAGAGTACAATTTCATAACACCCAAACAAACATGTGTTCATAATAGTCTTTATCATCCATTAATTCAACCACAAAGGTATTCATCAACAAGAATATAAATTCATTACAACCAACAATCCATATGAAGTTAAGCCACAATAAACCTTGCCAACAATGAGTGATATACGATATTTCCATGGTCATTTAGGTCAGTTAGATCAATTCACAATTCCCCTTCATGACTTGTTAAATAGCCCTTATCACTTAGATACATTTACACATTTGAGTTTGTTATCATTCTTTCATACCAACATACTCAAGCATTTAACGAACCTTGCACATGTTAGAGAAATCACATAGAAGTCACCTTTCACAATCTCAATTATCACGATAATCGACTAAGACAAATCAGAGAACGCAATCTCACACCTCAGCAAAACCGGGAAATCAATTCTCATATACTCAGCAAGAAAGTCATACCGAATGTTTGGACACCAACAAGGTGACCCTACGAAGATTAAAGTTAGCCATACATACCTCGAGTCGTGCCCTTTTTAATTTCTATCAAAATTCACCGGACCGTCTAGCACCGTCAATCTATTCCACAATGTGACATATTTCACTTAGAATTAGGAATCTTGTACCCAATTGAGCATTTTATCAAACACTATGTTACCCTTTAGACTACTAACCAAGTGAGAATGCTGAAGTCTTGTGATTCAAAATTGCTTCCTTCAATTATGCCAAAGTCGGATCCCTGAATTTCTTTCCCTTGACTTCAGCTACAAGTGAAGATTCTGCTCCATTACGCACCACGACATCCCCTTCGTTTGAGGTGGAAAGACAGACCCCCAGACTAGCCAACTGATAAACCTCCCGAGCTAAAGGCCTCTGACATGCTTCCAAATGGGCCAAGCTACCCATGGATTTCCGACCAAGAGCGTCGGCGACCACATTCACCTTCCCTGGATGGTACAAAATATTCATATCATAGTCCTTGAGAAATTCCAACCACCTCCGCTTCCTTAAGTTCAACTCCTTTTGTTTGAATAAATACTGAAGACTCTTGTGGTCTGTGAACACGTCCATATGGACCCCATAAAGATAATGCCGCCAAATTTTTAATGCAGACACAACCGCCACGAGCTCCAAATCATGCGTCAGATAATTCTTCTCATGATTCTTGAGCTGTGTAGAAGCATACACTATGACTTTACTACATATGCATCAACACACACCCCAAAATAACCCTCGAAGCATCACAATAAACCATAAATCCCTCTGAACCTTCTGGCAAGGTCAACACTGGTGCCGAAGTCAATCTCGACTTTAATTCCTGAAAACTCTTTTCACATCCATCGGACCACTGAAACTTAACTGCTTTCTGCATCAGCTTAGTCAATAGGAAGGCGAGAGTAGAGAATCCCTCCACGAACCTCCGATAATACCCAACTAGACCCAAGAAACTGCGAATCTTTGTCGGGGTCGTTGGCCTAGGCCAATCCTTCACCGCTGCAATCTTTTGGGGATCAACCCGAATCCCTTCCCTGGAAACAACATAGCCCAAAAAGGTGACTCATTCTAGCCAAAACTCACATTTTGAAAAGCTTGCATACAATTGGTGCTGATGAATAGTCTGCAGAACTGCCCTGAGGTGATTAACATGATCCTCCTGAATCCACGAATAAACAAGAATATCGTCAATGAAGACAATCACGAAGGAGTCGATAAACCGTTTGAAAACCCGATTCATAAGATCCATAAAAGCTGCTGGGGTCTTGGTTATCCCAAAAGACATTACCAGAAATTCAAAGTGCCCATATCGAGTCCTGAAGGCAGTCTTAGGAATATCCTGCTCCCTGATTTTTAACTGATGATACCCGGACAACAAATCAATCTTTGGGAAGAGCTTAGCACCTTGCAACTGGTCAAACAAATCATCTATCTGAGGCAATGGATACTTATTCTTGATGGTGACCTTGTTGAGCTGCCGGTAATCAATACACATCCGAAGCAATCCGTATTTCTTTCTGACAAAAAGAACCGGCGCGCCCCAAGGCGACACACTTGGCCGAATGAAACCTTTTTCTAATAGATCTTTCAATTGTTCTTTCAACTCTCTTAATTCTGCTAGCACCATCCTGTAAGGTGGAATAGATATTGGCTACGAACCTAGCAATACATCAATCCTGAAATCGATCTCTCTATCTGGTAGAATCCCAAGAAGCTCGTCCGGAAACACTTCAAGAAACTCATTCACAACCGACACGGACTCGGGGGCAGGCACCTCTGAGGTGGCATCCGCAACCCGAACCAAATGATAGATGCACCCTTTCCTGATCATCTTTGAGGCCTTAAGGTAGGAAATGAATCTACCTCTTGGCGCAAAATTATTCCCCTCCCACTTGATAACTGATTCATTAGGAAAATTGAGCCTAATAATTATGGTTCGGTAGTCGAGTTTAGCAAAGCATGAATAGAGCCAATTCATCCCCATAATTACATCAAAATCTACCATTCCTAACTCAATAAGATCGGCCGTGGTATCCCGACCAAGCACCGTGACAACACAATTTCTATAGACTCGCACGGCCGCAATAGAATTGCCAACCGGAGTCGACACAGAGAATGGCTCGTGAAGATGTTCGGGTTCTATCCCAAAACTTGAAGCAATAAATGGAGTAATATATGACAAAGAAGACCCGAGATCAATAAGAGCATAAACATCATGAGACTGAACAGCCAGAATACCTGTGACAACATCTGGGGAAGCCTCCACATTCTGGCGACCACTCTAAGCATAGAATCGACTAGGCCCCCCTCGACCCCGTGCTCCACCCCTAACTGTACCGCGCCCTGCAGGAGCTGGAGGGTGTGCCGAAGATGTAGCAGCTGAAGAGCTGGATGGCTGAGCAGTACCCCTACCCGCGCTCTGACCGGGTGCGCGACAATCTCGCTGGATATGGCCTCTCTCTCCACATCTATTGCGTACCGGAATATCCAAGTAACAAGGCTCAGAATGAAATCTCCCACACTTAGGGCATGGGACCCTACGCTGCTGCTGGAACCTCCCACCGAGATGACTCGACTGATGGAACCTCCTGCTCTCTGAACCGGGTCTAAAACGACTTCCCTGCTGATAATTGTGCCCTAATGGCGGTGCACTAGCTGAGGACTGAGCATATGACTGAGATGGCCGTGATGATCCTCTCCCAAGGGCTGATCTCATACATCCAACTGAGCTCCCAGGGTTGCCCGCCGACCGGGCCCTACTACTGCTCTCTCTCTCTCTCTCCATCCTTATATTTAATTTCCGAGCCTCTGCAGCCTGGGCGAATCCCACTATTTTACCATAATTCATATCGGAATGTAAGGCAGCTGTAGAAGCTTCATTAATAACCAAGGGACCAAGGCCCTGAACAAACCAACGAACTTTAGCCTCCATAGTCGGCATCATGTGAACAATATATTTGGACAAGCGCACAAACACCATATGATACTCCCACACACTCATGTTGCCCTGCTTAAGGACCTCGAACTCCGCAGCACGGGCTGCCATAGTCTCGGCAGGCAAGAAATGATCCATGAAGGCATCAACAAACTTATCCCACTTTGCCGGAGGGCTCCCCTCCCCACGGGAACTCTCCCACATTTCAAACCCCGAATATGCTGCTCCCTTCAGACGATAGGAAGCCAACTCAACCCCCTCTGTCTCAGTAGCCCTCATAACTCGAAGGGTCTTGTACATCTCATCAATGAACTCCTAAGGGTCAGCTTCTGGGTCGGTGCATGTGAACTCTGGAGGGGCTAACCCCAGAAACTGGTTGACCCTGGAACCCGAAGAATCCCCTTGCTCTCTAGAGGATGCAAGGGTAGCATGCGATCTTAGGGCCTGGGAGGCCACTAACTGGGTTAACATCTGAATAGCTCCCCAGAGGTCCCCATTAGAAATACCGGGACCAGAAGCTGGGACAGAAGAAGGATCAGGAACATTAGCGAGAGGGACTGTAGCACCCTCCGCTGGAGCAGGAATAGGAATATCCTCGCCTGGGATGGAGGAGTTAGGAAAACTTAGGCCCGGGGAATCATTCTCGCCCGCACCATCAGGTAAAGAATTCACGGCCACTCTTGGGGTGGCATTGGCCTCTAGGCCGAGTCGAGCTTTCTTCTTGGGTGCCATTTACTTAAAATCAGAACAATGCACGAGTTAGGGATAGACAACCTCACCTTCCACCACATCGCACGATATAGAGTAGTAATAAAATGGTACTTTCCTAAATGCCCATGCAGTCCCCTAATTATAGATATGGTCGACAACACACCAATAAAAAGGGCTCTACTAGGCATTGCTCCGAGACATCCTAGGACACTTTTAAAACCTTAGGCTCTGATACCAAGTTTGTCACTCCCCACAACCGAGGGACGAGACCGGCACCTAACCGAGTGAACCCGGTCAAGCGGAACTGGATTGCCTTTCCTACCCAACGCGTTTCCCCTCGTATATACAATGCACCATATTCCATATGAAATAAAAACTTAGGATTTAAGCGTGGATTTACAAACTTAAGTTCATTTCTCTTTTAGCATTTCAACAATTTGGTTCCTAAAGCATACACAATACATGCATAACTTTCCAATACAGACCACGATTTCCAAAAACGTACAGTGACTACCCAAAATACACATATATACCCACATCATGTCTACACATCCTCTACGAATACTAGGAATTTATACAATACTTTGTCGGCAACAAGGCCCCGGCTATACCTTACAATACATAATAGACTCAAAAGAGATGGCATGAATTACACATGACCCCGGGAGGAAGTGGGGCTCACCAGTACTTGCTGAAAGATGAGGAGGAGGCACCACTAACGGCGAATAGAGCTACCTGCAATGGACCCACCTACATCTATATAAAAGATGTAGCGCCCCCGGCAAAAGGGACGTTAGTACTGTGGAATAGTACTAGCATGTATGAGAAAACTTTACTAAAAGTAAAATCAAGAAATGCACAGATAGAAAGCAGTTAAAGGAACCAACACATAGTGCACAGTGATATAGCAACAAGTACAATGAGAGCCTTACATATTCTAATTTCAACACAATCACATTTAAGCTTTATCACATTCTGTTGCGGCGTGCAACCCGCTCCCACCTTACATTTCTTGTTGCGGCGTGCAACCCAATCCCACCTTACATTTTACACTCCATCCTTGTTACCTCTCCACCCTTATTACTTCGTGTTGCGGTGTGCAAAAAGTTCCCACCGGATCATCACATTTCATAGCAAACAATAACAGCACATAATTCAATAACAGGGCTTCATATCATCAAGAGTATAATTTCATAACACCCAAACAATCATGTGTTCACAATAGTCTTTATCATCCATTAATTCAACCATAAAGGTATTCATCAACAAGAATATAAATTCATTACAACCTACAATCCATATGAAGTTAAGCCACAATAAACCTTGCCGACAATGAGTCATATACGATATTTCCATGGTCATTTAGTTTAGTAAGATCAATTCATAATTCCCCTTCATCACTTGTTACATAACCCTTATCACTTAGATACATTTACACATTTGAGTTTGTTATCATTCTTTCATACCAACATACTTTAGTATCTAACGAACCTTGCACATGTTAGAGTAATCACATAGAAGTCACCTTTCACAATCTCAATTATCACGATAATCGACTAAGACAAATCAGAGAATGCAATCTCATACCTCAGCAAAACCGGGCAATCAATTCACATATACTTAGCAAGAAACTTATACCGAATGTTTGGACACCAACAAGGTGACCCAACGAAGATTAAAGTTAGCCATACATACCTCGAGTCGTCCCCTTTTTAATTCTATCACAATTCACCGGACCGTCTAGCACCGTCAATCTATTCCACAATGTGACATATTTCACTTAGAATTAGGAATCTTGTATCCAATTGAGCATTTATCAAACACTATGTGACCCTTTAGACTACTAATCCCCTTTTGAGAATAATTACCCAAACTTGTTCTTCCCTTTACTAGATTATGGGTTTACTTCACAAGCATGCAAGATTTCACTTTTGATTTTCAAGACCCAACCTATGTGTGTTTTATTCCTACACAAATCTGGGAAATTGGGAAAATAGGGTGAAGACTTACCTCTTTGAGTGAAGAAGATTACAATAACTTAAAAATTTTCGGGCTTGAGTGATTTTGGAAAACCAAATTGGATGATGTTGAAGCCTTCTCTCTCGAGAACTCTCTTCTTCTCTCTCTGTTTTTGGTCAGAAAATTGTTAAAAATGAAGGGAATGGGTGTTATATAAAGTAGGGGGTCGGGAAATGGAGCCCCGACACAGAAATGCTATCAGGAATGCGATCGCATTCCTGCTATGCGGTCCGCAGTCCTGTCGCATAGTTGGCCTTCAAATGGGACAAAATGGAAACCACACTGCCCAGGTATGCGGCCACTATGCGGTCTGCATACGTGTTATGCGATCGCATAGTGCATCGCATAACCTCCCTCGCAAAAAGCATGGGGCAAGAATGCGACAACTATGCGGTCCACATACCCAAAAAGCGATCGCATTCCAGGCCGCATAGTTGTCCTCAATCTGGACAAGCTACTGTCCAGGTATGCGACCACTATGCGGTCCGCATACCTGTTATGCGATCGCATAGTGCGTCGCATAACGCGCAATTTCTGGAAAACTTAATCTTTCAAGTTCTGGGATACTTTTAACTCAAAATAGGATTGTTTTAAGAATTTCTACAGTTATAACAACACAAAGACCTACTCGGGCATTATTTTAGACATAGAAATTTTACGGGTCTTTACACTCGGCAGGCAAGAAATGGTCCATGAAAGCACCTACAAACTCATCCCACCTCGCCGGAGGGCTCCCCTCCCCACGGGAATCCTCTCACACCTCAAACCACGAATACACTGCTCCCCTCAAGCGATATGAAGCTAACTCGACCCCCTCTATCTCTGTAGCCTTCATAACCCGAAGACNAATCTATAAAATCTTGAGGGTCGGCCCCCAAGTCGGTGCTTGTGAACTCTGGATAGGCTAGCCGCAGAAACTGGTTGACCCTAGGACCTGAAGAATCCCCTTGCTCGCTAGAGGATGCAGGGGCAGCATGTGATCTTTGGGCCTGGGAGGCCACTAGCTGAGTCAACATTTGAATAGCTCCCCTGAGGTCCCCATAAGAAATACCGAAACCAGAAGATGGGACAGAAGAAGGATAAGAACATCAGTGGGAGGGACTGTAGCACCCTCTGCTGGAGCAGGAATAGGAATATCCTGTCCTGGGATGGAGGAGTCAGGCAGATTCAGGGCCGGGGAATCATTCTCGCCCGCACCATCAGATAAAGAATTCACGGCCACTCTTGGGGTGGCATTGGCCTCTAGGCCGAGTCGGTATCTCTTCTTGGGTGTCATTTACTGAAAATTGGAACAATGCACGAGTTATAGATAGACAACCTCACCTTCCACCACATCGCACGATATAGAGTAGTAATAAAAGGGTACTTTCCTAAATGTCCATGCAGCCCCCTAATTATAGATGTGGTCGACAACACACCGATAAGAAGGACTCTACTAGACACAGCTGCGAGACATCCAAGGTCACTTTTAAAACCTTAGGCTCTGATACATAATTTGTCACGCCCCAAAACCAAGGGATGA
>ML376430.1:1629-18743 GCA_005239525.1 Nicotiana knightiana | reverse complement strand
TATGTATATATGTATGTATATATATATATATATATATATATATGTATATATGTATGTATGTATGTATGTATGTATGTATGTATGTATATACATATGTATGTATGTATGTATACTCATGTTGGTTTATTTTGAGATATTATTTATGAAGTTGTGAGAACTACCGTTTATTGTTATGACTGTTGAGACAAAAGTATTATGAAAGGCTTGGCCTGAATTGTGAAAGTTTTGACAGAAATAAATATATATGACTGTGATAAGGGTGGATAGGGGAAATATATATATATATATATATATATTTCTGTGATAAGGGTGGACAGGGGAAGTATATATGGCTGTGATAAAGGTGGACAGGGAAAATATATATGACTGTGATAAAGGTGGACAGGGGAAATATATATGGCTGTGATAAGGGTGGACAGGGAAAATAATGACAGTGATAAGGGGGGATAATTATACTTTACTGATTTTTATTAAAAGATTTGGAAGTTTATTGTTTTATCCTACCGTCTTTTCATATCTTGCATATTTGGTTATTTTAAATTAAAGTTTGGAAACTTGGAAAGTTGTGTGAAATTTTGGTGACAGCCGAGGCCTGGAATACGCGACTGATTTATTTTATTTATTCATTGTTGCAGTTATATTTTCTTGTTTGCGTAGAATTGTTTTATTACTTTATTATATACACATATTGTCGCATGTTAAGTTATAATTGCCCCGCCTTAGCCTCGTCACTACTTCGTCGGAGTTAGGCTCGTCACTTACTCAGTACATGGGGTCGGTAGTACTGATATTACACTCTGCACTCTTTTGTGCAGATCCAGGAACCGGCCAGCAGTAGAGATTTTTAGTAGCCATTATCCGTTATCCGGAGACACGAGGTATATCTGCCGGCGTTCGCAGATCCTGAGAGTCTTCTCCTAGTTCGTAGAGACTGTTTTATATTTTCTCAAAACAGTATACTATTTCTTTCAGCCCATTATTTTTAGTATTCTTTAGTAGTTCGTGAATTGTGACACCAGACCCTGGGGTAGTCTTAGAGTTATTTATATAATTAATTCGTGACACTGTTTATTTATTTGTTTATTATTTTATATTTGGAGTTATTTTTCGGAAATCATTAGATAAAGTTTACTTTAAATTTATTTTATTATGTTTAAATGGATAATCAAAGGAAAATAGTTAATCGAACTCTAACATTGGCTTCCCTAGCAAGGGTGGTGTTAGGCGCCATCACGATCCCTAAGGTTGGGAATTTGGGTCGTGATAATTTGACTATATTTGGGGGGAGAATGTTGTTGGATTTTACTAGTAACACTAAACCGTATTTAAATAATGCATATAGTATCACCTTAATTTATTATTTAATCATAGTAAATACACTAAATTTTTACTGTTAGTGAAGAAATATTTTAGGCCAAACCCATAAGCAGCCCCTTTAAGTTGGCCCAGTTTTTCATTTTGGCACCTCAACTCAGACATGTTCCATTTTGACACTCCAACCCATTATCTCATGTGCCATTTAAAAACAAAACACTAACTTGTGCTTATGACTCAGGCGCGTATTCATAAGGCTGCCAACGTGTAAAGCTAACGAATTATTTACTGCGACTTGGATTTATTATCCACGTAATTCCTTCTCAATAAATCTCAACATGTGCCTGTTAAAAAAAACCCGGACCCGATAAAAAATAACCCACACCCAATTTCAGTAAATGAACTTTTCATCTTTTACCTAATTCTCAAAATTCACTGTTCTTCTCTCACCCCTTAACCAAAATCACAAGTCCTAGGATCTTACAGGAGATGAAACCATGAATCCTTTGTGTTGCTCCTTTTGTTTGAAGGCTGGATAATTGAAATTTCGGTCTTAGTCCTTTTGAAACTTCATCATGTTCTTACAGTGGACCGATCCGTACAGTGTATCGGTTCTTACAGTGTTGGTCCTTCACGTTCGTGCTTTAAAATACTGGTAAGTGTCGATTTACCTACTTTAATATTATTTTTGTAGTTTATTTTGGGTTTTGTTGTTATAATGATGTTTTTGAAATTTTCAGATGGAAATTTAGGGTTTTCATTTTCTGTTTTCAAATCTTCTGACTTTTGTCGTTCTTTTCATTTTCTTCCTTCTCATTGTAGGTAAAATTGAAGACATGTCAGAATATTTTTTTTTCGTTTTCACCACGGTAGAGTTTTTTTGGAAGCTCATGTCGTCAAATACGTTGGTGAAAGTGAGCTAAAAGAGTTTTCTATAGATAAGGACCACTTATCCTTGTTTGAGCTTGAGTATTATACTAGAAGTATGGGGTATACTTCTGTTAAGGGCTTTTATGTATTTAACCCTAGGTCAGAAAAGTTTGTACTAATTAAAAATTATGAACAATTGTATAATATTGGTTGTCACTATAAAGAGGGGTATAGACTTATTTGTTTGTCATCTTATTGATGACCCTCATGTGGAGGTGGTCCCAACTGCTCTTATCTGTGGGCCACAAGTGGTTGAAAATGAGTCTAGGGCAACTTTAGATGGTGATTTAGCTGGTATAAATGTAGAAAACTATGTTGAACCTTCTGTGGAGGCTGTTGTATATACAACTACAAAAAACACTCAAGCTGAAAATGGTGAGACTGATTTAGATATTGCTGGTGAAAATACAGATCCGAATTTATCATATTTGTTCTCTAGTGACAGTGATTTCGATGATATACCTGAGCAAGATCATAGTGAGTTAGATGAGGAGTTAATATCAATAAGGAAAAAGGAGGAAGATTTTGGAGAAAGAAAAGGTGAAAGAAAAGCTAAAGAAGAAGAAGAAGAAACCTACTCCAATTGAGGAGATTGAGCTAGGGGAAGCTTGAGCGGACATAGGTCTTGATGATATTGAAAGGCCAAGTAATAGAGACAAGTATGCTGGAAAATTGGAGGGGGGGGGGGATGAGGATTACTATGATAGTAGTTATATAGGAAGTGATGATAGTCAAGATGATATAGATGTGCTAGTTGAACCTGGTGTTGACTTACCATCTAGAAGGAGTAGTAAAAAGCTCGGGTATGACCCAGACTGCTGGTTGGCTATTTTTGAACTTCGTATGGTCTTTGAAGGTGTTCTTGAGTTTAGGAAGGTTGTTCAATCTTATGTTGTTGAAAACAAAGTTCAGCTCATACTTAAGCCTAATGAGAAACATAGAGTTAGAGTTAAGTAAAAAAGTAAGGGTTTGTGCAAATGGGAGTTATATGCAAGCACTGATAGAGATTCTGGGGATTTTACGGTAAAAAAGTATCATCCATGGCATAAGTGTACCATAAAAAATAAAAATAAGTTGTGCACTTCTAAGTATATTGCTCATAAATTTAAGGATAGAATTGCACCACAGCCAAACATTAAATTGTGGAGATTCAGGAATGGGTTAGGAAGAAGTTGGGTTTGTATATTGGAATGACTATAGCATATAGAGCTAAGTCTATTGTAATGTAGGAGTTCATGGGGGACTGGAAACTAGAATTTCCAGGTTAGCTGACTATGCAGACATAATTAGGAGGACAAATCCAGGGAGTTATTGCTAGATTAGAACTGATAGTGACACTACACTAGGGAAGCACTTATTTGTCTACTTTTATGTATGTTTTGATGGTCTTGAAAGGGTATGGTTAGAGAGGTGAAGGAGAATCATTGGTTTTGATGGATTCTTCTTGAAGGGTTATGTAAAGGTGAATTGTTGGTAGCTGTTGGAAAAAATGGGAACAATCAAATGTTTCCAATAGCATGGGGAGTTGTCGACCAAGAGACAAAACATTCCTGGACTTGGTTCATACAATATTTGGCCGTTGAATTAGAGCTAGGAGATGGAACAAACTTAACAGTAATGTCAGATAGTCAAAAGGTATATTATGTTGATTACTTAACAGTAATTTTATTTACTTATTTTGTATTTATATATGAAACTGAAACAATATCTTGTATTTTTTGTTGCAGGGATTGATCCCAGCAATTGAGGACTGCCCATGGCATAGCACAGAATGTGTGTCAGGCATATATGGTCCAACTGGGCTAAAAAATGGAAAGATGAAGAAAGAAGGATGCAATTCTGGAGATGTTCCAAGTCATCATTTTTTGTCCAGTTTAAAGATGAGCTTGCAAGGTTGTCAATGCTAGGGAGAAACATATGTGAGGATGCGCTAGATTGCAACAAAGAGGTATGGGTAAGTGTTTATTTCAGTGAGCCAACTACTACTGCAACAACCATGCCTAGCATTCCATCTTCAATTTGTGAAGACACATCTGCTGTAAGAAAAAGTGGTCAAAGTTAGTCTACATCAAGAGGAAGAGGCAGAGGTCTAGGCCTAGGAAGGGGATATTTTAGATCTGCTGTCGCTGCTATTGGAGGAAAGGGTACTAGCAATGTAAGCTCAAACATACAACAAGCACATGAAACTCAACAGGCAGTAGGGTATAAAAGGCCTAGACAGTCAGGTTTTGGCATTTATCAAGACACAATGACTGGAAGAAGCATATTGAATATAAGTTGGTGCACCTTTCTAAAAGAGGCATGTACCTCTGTTTCTTTCTTTTATATATCAATTGCTAATTTTATTATTTTGCAGTCTGGTGCACCTTCTAAAAGAGTTATAGCATGTGGTACATTTAGAGATGCATATGCAACAAACATTGATATTGGATTTAATCCTAATGGTCTAAAATAAAAAGGAAAAAAAGCAGTTACAACATCCCAGCTTCAAGGATGAGTGCAACCAGGGATCGAAGGACTTCAAATCAACCAATGGAGTGCAACCAGGAATCCCAACTTTAGAAGACTTTTGTTTATGTCGTAGGACTAGTTACATCAAGGTTGTTGAATATTTTGTTGTTTTTTGGTATTGGATATGTAAGAAAACAGCCACTTGTTTAAGGTTGGAATTATGTTTGCAGCTGCAACTGTTATGTTTCTATTCAGTAGCTTAAAAGTAAATTCCAATTTGTTATTTCCAGTTGCAAGCAGATTTGTTATTTCCAGTTGCAAGCATATATTTTATTCTAGTTGCAAGAAGATTTGATGAATTATGTAAAATCATATATGTTTTGTCATTCTTTCTTGTCATTCTGTTTCTGTTCTGTTTAAGCAGTTTAAGCAGATTTGTTGGAATCATTCTATTTTTGTTCTGTTTCTATTCTGTTTAAGCAGTTTAAGAAGATTTGTTGGAATCATTCTGTTTCTGTTCTGTTTCTGGTGTTTTTCTCATGTTTCAGTTGCAATTCTATTGTGTATTTCTACAATTCTGTTGTGCAAATTCTGTTGTACAAATTCTGTTGGAACTCTATTGTGCAAATTCTATTGTGTATTTCTGCAATTTTATAGTTTGCAAAACACAAAAATCTGCACATATACAAAGGAACAAATCATGTTGGAACAGAATCAATACATATTATGTTGGCTTGCTACTGAAATTTAAGCAGTACATATACAAAGGAACAACCAAAACATTCACACTACCCTAATCCACTTCTTAAAACATTCCCATAATCATTCCCATAATCAGTACATAAAATCCACCCAAAAACTTTCACACTACCATCTTTCAACAATATGAAGGTACAACCAAACAATTCCATGTGATGAACACAACTACAAACACAAAAATTCAGTTCTTCCTTGCCCGAGCCAATTTTGCATCATTTTCTTTGACCCTTTTCAGTAAACCATTAATGGTCCTCTTCGCTTGATCGGGAAAATCTTCGTCATACTATCTAAAGTACTCGATCCTTCAAAATAGGATAAAAAGGATTTTTTCTAATAAATTAAAACCAATAATTTATCAGATTTAAGTGCAAATAGATGGCCGACTTACTTTGTCAAATTTACACCCATAAAACCGTCGGCCTGGATTTTTAGGGGACCATGAAATTCTCAATTTTGCGTTAAAACCACAAAAACAGATATCCAATCCTTTTTGAGAACTTTCTGCTCCTTCCGACATAGCTACAATGCCTATGGGTTTAAGCTCAAAATCACAGAAGAAGAAGAAGAAGTGCGGAAGAAATTACAGCAGCAGCAGCAGAAGAAGAAGAAGAAGAAGAAGAAGAAGAAGAAGAAGAAGAAGAAGAAGAAGAAGAAGAAGAAGAAGAAGAAGAAGAAGAAGAAGAAGAAGAAGAAGAAGAAGAAGAAGAAGAAGAAGAAGAAGAAGAAGAAGAAGAAGAAGAAGAAGAAGAAGAAGAAGAAGAAGAAGAAGAAGAAGAAGAAGAAGAAGAAGAAGAAGAAGAAGAAGAAGAAGAAGAAGAAGAAGAAGAAGAAGAAGAAGAAGAAGAAGAAGAAGAAGAAGAAGAAGAAGAAGAAGAAGAAGAAGAAGAAGAAGAAGAAGAAGAAGAAGAAGAAGAAGAAGAAGAAGAAGAAGAAGAAGAAGAAGAAGAAGAAGAAGAAGAAGAAGAAGAAGAAGAAGAAGAAGAAGAAGAAGAAGAAGAAGAAGAAGAAGAAGAAGAAGAAGAAGAAGAAGAAGAAGAAGAAGAAGAAGAAGAAGAAGAAGAAGAAGAAGAAGAAAAAGAAAGAAGAATAAGGTTCACTTTTCTATTAATCTCAACTTAAGCTTTAGAAAATTATAGAAAAAATCAGCCTTTAGAATATTTATGGAGATGGATCTATGTATAATTAGGGCTTTTATACATCTGATAATAGAGAAAAGGAAGGAAGAAGTGGGGTATAAATGGGTCTCATGTAATGACCCGGACAGTTGTTCAGAGATTTTAGCCCCGTTTCCCTATTTTTTGCTTTATTATGTGTTTTTCATCTCTTTTATATTGTATTTGGTCGGTTGGCTCGGGTTCGTAGTGATTGTTGCAAGAGGAATGAGACACTTAGTCTCCTAAGTTGGTGAATTAATCGGAAAAGTCAACCGAAAGTTGACCTATGGGTAAATGACCCCGGAATGTGGATTTTATGGTTCAGATAGCTTCGTTAGGTGATTTGGGGATTAGGAGTGTGTTCGGAATTTTATTCGGAGGTCCGGGTAGAATTAGGCTTGAATTGGCGAAGTTGGATTTTTGGCGATTTCCGGTAGGCAGTGAAAAATTAGCTATCAGGGTCGAAATGGAATTCCGGAAGTTGTAGTAGGTCGCAGTGTCATTTGTGATGTGTGTGCAAAATTTCAGGTCATTCGGAGGTGATTTGGTAGGTTTCGACGTAGTTCGTGGAATTTGGAAGTTTCTACGTTCTTAGGCTTGAATCCGAGATTGATTTGGTGTTTTAGTGTTGTTTTGAGTGGTTTGACTAAGTTCGTTTGATGGTATATGACGTGTTGGTATATTTGGTTGAGGCCTCGAGGGGCTCAGGATTAATTTCGGGTGGTTAACAGAGGTTTGGACTTGGAAAATGCAGCAAAGCTGTTGCTAGTGCCAGTTTACTTGTTTGGTCGCACCTGCGGATGGGGAGCCGCAGGTGCGATGATCGCAGATACTGTGGGCCATGTACAGATGCGGAAAAAGGAAGGCTGGCCTGGGAGTGCAGACGCGGTATTTTGGTCGCACCTGCGAGCCCGCAGGTGCGAGATGAGGGTCGCAGATGCGGAAGTCGGGATTTAAGTCATGGTCGCAGGTGCGCACCTGGGACCACAGGTACGGGTCCGAGGTGCGAGATATGTTCCGCAGGTGCGGTGATCGCTGGACAGAAAGTATAAAAGGGTGCCTTCGTGAATTTTCACTCATTCTTCACCATTTTTGGATGGCTTGGAGCTTTTGAGCAGTGATTTTAAGAGGAAATCGAAGGTTATCAATTGGATAAGTTACTTGGGCTTCATTCTTATGTTTGTGATGATTTTTCTACTGTTTAATCATGAAATTGTGGGATTTAATGGTATAATTTGAGGGGTTAGGGCTTGGAAATTTAAGACTTTGATTTCAGGATTTGAGGGGTCATTTGTCGTCGAATTTTGATGTATTTGGTATGTATGGACTCGTGAGAGTGTAAGGATTCTAGTTTTGTGATTTTTATCGGATTCTGAGACGTGGGCCTGGGGGTCGGGTTTGGCCGAATTCGGGATTTGTGATATAATTTGATAATTTTGATGTGGGCTACGCTCCTTTAGCATATATTAATGATATAATACTAATTTTGGTTAGATTCAGGGAGATTTGCGGCCGGGTCGAGCGGCAAGGGCATTGCGGAGTAGAGTTTTGGATTGATTGAGGTAAGTAACGCTTGAAAACTTGGTTCTGAGGGTTCAAAACCCCAAACTACATGTTATGTGATTAGAATTGGGTGACACACATACCAAGTGACAGGTGTGCGGGCGTGCACCGTGAGACTTGTGACCTGGTTCATTCCATGGCACCGTTTAGTGATTCTTTCTTGTTGATATTTTTGCTTTTATCAATGTGATTAAAGTAAAAATGTTGGAAATCATGCTAAATATTGTGTTAAGGCTTTACGCTGATATGTTGGGACTCGAGGGTCATTTATTGCTATCATCTCATGTGTTTCATTGATATTATATATTCAGTCCTATCATAGCATATCATATCATGTATCAGTCTCGGTAATTGTTGATTTGCACGTTATATCATTGATTCGGGCTAGTTCATGCATTGTGAGCCTATGTGAGAGAGACTGGAGGGTGATGACTGAGTGATGCCGAGAGCCTGATATTGAGTGATAGATATGGGATCGGGCTGTGCGCCGCAACATGTTATATTGATTATGCTTGGATCTGGCTTATGATAGCGTTTGGGCTGTAGGAGCCCCTCCGGAGTCTGTAACACACCCCCAGTGAGCGCAGTGATATTTGAGGGATGGATCTTCCCTAGACATGGATCTTGTCCGAAGTGTTTATATTCGGAGATGGATTTTCTCCATGAGGCTAGATTGGCCTGTTTTTCCTCGGTACTGAGCATTGATGTCAGTGATGTGTATACGTATTCTGGGATGGATCTTCCCTGGGCCGTCAAGTCATATACAGTACCGAGTGGTTGTGAGATGTATCATTTATCTGGAGATGGATCTTATCCATAGGGCTGGATCAGCCTTCCTCAGTACTAAGTGACTTCTGTCTAATGTGTATATATATTCTGAGATGGATCTTCCCTGGGCCATGCGAGCCATATACAGTAGTGAGTGGACGCGTATCTGAGAGGGGGAGCTCATTGTGCATTTTATACAGTTGGCGCATTAGCATTTACTATAATTTGTGTCATAAATATCCTGAACTGTCGGAGTTGCATTTATCATATTACTTGAACTGTTTTATTATACTGCAAGCATATCCACATTGTTGCTTAAAGGATTTTGTTGTAAACACGGAGGTTTAGTCCGTCACTACCTCCCAGCCCACAGTTTGGGCTTGTTACTTACTGAGTTGGTGTACTCACGTTACTCCCTGCACCTTGTGTGCAGATCCCGGTGTCAGAGCTGAGTAAGAGTTGATTTATTTCTTTGGAGCTTATCGGAGATCTTCAAGGTAGCTGCACGGCGTCCGCAGCCTTGCCTTCTCCTTCCTATTCCTTTAGTATTTACATTCTCAGACTGTTTGTATTAAGGAAAACAGTAACAAAATTCACATTTCCTTTTTAGTTGCTCATGACTAATGGCTCCGGGTTTTTGGCAGAGTTGTAATGCTTTACGTATCTTTATTTATTTTGAAATGTTAAAAATGGAAATTTTATGAAATATTAGATTGTATTGAATTAAATGGAAAGCTCCTCATGTTATGCGTAGTAAGTTGGTTTGTCTAGTTCCACGATAGGCGCCATCAAGACCGGGTTGGTTTTGAGGTCGTGACAGTCTCCAACGATAATAAGTAATTGCATTGAAAGGGAGCCTTTTCTGTCTCACGCGCGACTTGGGCGACGAAGTTCACTCAATATGACAGGTCAGTATTTTGTGTTTAAATGGCACATGATATAAAGGATTGGAGTGTCAAAATGAAACAGGTCTGAGTTGGGGTGCCAAAATAAAAAGGGGAGCCAACTTAAAGGGGCCGCTTATGGGTTTGGCCAATATCTTATTACGGAAGCACAACATGCCGTACATTCTATGACTTTTCAAGGTTAGAACTCAATTCATTTTCTGTTGGCTCTCATATCAGGCTATTGTAGCATGATGTTTCAAGCCTTTAGATGTGATTTTATACAAGTTAATTTTAAAAAATTAACATGAAATGATAATTGTACAATTGTAGTATCATGAGTGAAGGCTATGATGTGAGATAGAGGTGTTAAATAAGGATATAAGAACTAATGGCACAAAGATAATGCTTGATCTGATATATCTCATTTGTCGACAGTACTAGTCTTGGTTTAGCTTCTTTTTAACTTCACTTAACGAGTCAATGGTTATTGTTGAGCCCATTTATACAAATATGGATCGTTTAGTGTAGAGACGAGTTATGCAAAGATTAATAATAATGCACAACCAACAAGGGTTGTGGTGGAGTGATAAGTATTCATTCATCTTTAACCAGAGGTTTCGAGTTCGAGCCCCTGGGTATGAAGTCGCCTTTGTTAGGGAGCGTTTTACCTCTCAATGTGGGACTTTCCGGCGCGAATCCGAATTAGTCGGGCCTCAATATAGGTACCGAATATTGGATGAAAAATAAAAAAAAACGTAATAATGCGCGGATTGTAATGTCGGAAGCAAATATATGAATTAATAATGAAAGGATTAACTAGTGTAGGGATTATTTGTTAATGAAGTTTGGTTTGATATATTACAAATTAGTATACAATGTACAATTTAAACATTTTGTTTGCTTTTTAAACAAAAGAATATTTTTATTATTATGAGGTTAGTTTTGTTTTTAGCATTTTTAATCTATGTACACTACTATTTCCATTCTTATCCCACATTTTTCATTCATAAAATAATATACTAGACTACCACATAATTTATGCAGATGTTGTTTTTGAGATAAGCAAAAAAGAATAACTGAGTTGTATTAATTAGTTTTGATTTTTATGTGTTGACTCCTCAAATCCCAACCAAATATTTTACAACCTACGCTGATTTTTATGTGGATAACCACCGCATGGTCTAGCTCAAGTTATACATATATATATACCCTAATTGTTTTACATCTCTATTCAATCGTTTCATCGTTTTCTTTTAACTGTTTCAAAACTTAAACGTGGTTTTTACTGAATTATTTGATGGAACTAGAAAGAAGAATGATCTTTGTTTTCCTAAACATTGGAAGAAAATATAAGTAGATGGAATAATAGAAAACTCATAAAAGCGTAATTGGAATAATAGAAAAATCATTAAAGTGTAATTGGAATAAAAGATAACTCACCCCTCTTCTAGTTCTATATATTTACATGGTGTAAATCTAATAAGTATACTAATCTCATCACTGGATAGTTCAAAAACCCCGGTATCAATTTTCTTGATAAAAACTTTTCCTAAAATAATTAAAACAGAAAAGGCCTCATTTTGTAAATTGGAGGAGTTAAAAAGGAAGAAAATCTAAATAAATCAACTAATTAAAGGTATGTATTAATCAACCTTAGCTGCGAAGACTAAAACCCAATTGGTTACCTTCTATTGCTTCTGTGAGAAAATAAAAGAAGAAAATTCCAATAAGAAATAAAACTTGTATTGCTCCAAAGGAGAAGGCTAGCCATTAATTCAATAATAATAACAAAAATCCTAAACAACGCAATGGGAAGCATATTGATCTGAGCAAAAGACCCAAAAAAAGAGAAAAACCCTAATTTGTACATTCACCGAATGTGCTTTTATTTCTATCTATAACAATCATCTACATCAGGCAACTCATTAAGATCAAAATCAAGAACTTTTCTAGCATTATCAATATTAATCTCGGACCCATCATCTTGTGCTGCAGATTTTATCTTAGCTTCTTGATCGATTGTATTCACGATTGTCATCTTAAACTTGTTATGACTTGACCTATGACCTCCCAACGCTTGGTGACTAGTAAAAGTCTTGCCACATATGCTACACATTTTTTTCCCCGGTGTTACATTTTTAATATGCTGCTTCTGATCTGGCCTTCCCGAGACTTCACTTGTAGAATCACACTGAGTTTGCTGTTGTTGCTTCTGATCAGGCCTTGATCTCTTGTTGTTAGCCATGACGAAACAATCTTTTGATTCAATGCCAGAACAATAATCATCCTCTATATCATCAGCCTTTCTCTTGCCTTTAGCTTTATCCTTCAATGGAAGATCTGGAGTGACTGAATTGCTATACATGACTTCTAACTCCTCGGTTTTTGTGTGGCAATTTTTCGGAGAATTAATGTTGTTGACACCATTGACTAATCTTATGAGCTGATGAACAGCATCTTGAAGTTCTTTATCATCTGAATTTGAGATTGATGATAATTTGGCGGATCGCCCTCGCTTATCTTTCACAGCCCAGCTCTTCAAACAATCTTTTAAATCAACCTTTGGAAAAACAGGTGCAACATTAATATTGCTAGTTGATTCAATTTTGCTAGCTGATTCAATCTCATGTAATTCTGTGTGCTCTTGAGTATTAAGAAAATAATCGTCGTTATCATCATCATCATCATCATCGTAATCAAGGGAATTATTAGCTGGAAAAACTAACACCCCTTTATTTTTGAAGTTGTCTTTGTTATTAGGAGGTTTCATACCTCTCCAATCTCTATCAGGATGACTTCTCATATGACCAAACAAAGATTTTTTTGATGGAAAATTCTTCCCACAAAGATCACATGTTATTTTCTCAACCCCATCTTCTTCTTCTACCAAGATTCTTGATCTCTTTGAAGATTGACCATAATTGTTGACTTTGAGTTGTTTATTTTTCCAAGATTCTTCTCTATTATTTGCTTGAACATGTGCACTGCTCATATGACCTCCTAAAGCTTTTCCTGAGCTAAACTGTTTTCCACACTCACTACATATATGATCCTTTTTTTTCAAGATTTCTTTTTCTTCCTCCTCCTCAACAACCTCTTCAAGATTTGCCATCTTTATTTTCACTTTTATACTACTCTTATCACCACTAGAAACAGCTTTTTCACAAGATCTATTAATTTCTTGAAGAGATCTCTTTGTGCTCTTTAACTCATGATTCTCTTCTTGATTATCAGCTTCCATATAAGATAAAAATCCCAAGAAAACAAGAGCTTAATTATAAACTCAAGAAAGAGAGGAGAAGATGGTTGAATCTAAAAACCCTAGAATAAGAAAAAAGGAAGAGAGAAGGTCACTAGAGGCAGTATAAGAGACAGAAAAACTTATAGTAAATGAGTAGGGAAAAAAAACTATTGATAGGAATAGAGAAAGTAAATAATAAGAGAGAAACGAAATATTAGAGAGTAGTGAAAAGGTGAAAAGACATTTAGTTAAGGAATATTAGAGACTATTACTGAAAAGGTAAAAAGACATTAAGTAAGGAAAGAAGCTGCTTTGTAGTAAGACTCAAGATCTATCTCAAATCTATAAAGAATATACAATAACCGTTTTCCCTATAATTGTGGCTACATTTTATTGTAGATGAGCCCTTGATATATTTTGGATCTCACTTCGGAAATGATCTCATAGACCACTTTTAATTTGAATTAAAAATAATAATAATAATTGTCTCTACAAAAATCTCATGTCTTATTTTAATTTACACACCACTTATTATTACTTAAACAAAAATAGCAAACGGATTAGCGACATAATATCAAGAAATTCTTTTAGCTACGAGCAATTTAGCGATAGATTAGCGACAAAGTTCGTAATTAATTCTAATTTTATTTTTTGTAATGTGTGTTATTATTTAGTAATCTCATGTGAAAAATGTCATATTAGTAAAATAACATTTATAATACACTACAAAATCAGATTTCCCGTCGATGTATTGTTTGCCGATTAAAATAGTTGTCTTTTTACTTTTGAGGATAGTTCCTAGTAGCTCAATCTTTTACAAAAGGTTATTTTGTATATAGCTAAAATTTAAGTTATATATATCGATGGTTTAATGAAGTTTTCACGCCTAATGGACGTTATCCTATTTTTATCTTGATACCCTACCATCGAAATGTAATTGCTTATATAACTAATTCAACGAGCAAGAAAAATTTTAATCAAGCTTATCTGTTAATAACATTAAACAATGAAAGTCTTCCAAGTAACAAAATAAAAAAGAAAAAGAAAAAGAAATTTCTACTAATCAATACTTTATTAATGTTAATAAACGTGCAACAAGTGGAGATCCTAAATACTCATTGCATTAACACTAATATAAATTAATGTTTAATATAGCGGTAAATTTTGGAACAAGTGCGCAACTAAGTATAGGTAAAAAAACCTAAGGTGAAATGAAAAGGGAAGAAAGAGGATAAAACTAAGAAGGGGATGCTGAGATAGAATTTTATTTCTAGAATCACTTAAGAATAATCAGATCTTGAGATAGAAGGGAAAGAATATTCTTAGTCTATACTTAGAGTGATATATGAATTTTTAACACAAAAATTAGAGGAGAAAATGATGCTAACAAATAATTTGGTTTTGGAATTCGACATCAGGAAGTGTTTTCACACCATCGACCAACATCAACTCATCTCAATCTTTAAAGAAGAGATCGACAATCCCAAGTTCTTTTACCCCATTCAGAAAATCTTTTGTTGTTACATGCCTTTTCTTTTGTTTCTTTTGTGATATTATTGTCTCTCTTGTTGAACCGAGAGTCTCCGAGAAATAGCCTTTCTACCCTTTTTGGGGTAGGGGTAAGGTCTACGTACACTCTACTTTCCCCAGACCCTACTAGTGGAACTTTACTGGGTATGTTGTTGTATGTTGACATTATTGTTATTATCGGCAATGATCATGATGGTGTTACTAAATTGAAGCAATATCTCTTTCAACACTTTCAGACTTAGGATATGGGCAGATTAAAGTATTTTCTGGGTATGGAGGTCGCTCAGTCTAGCTCAGGTATTGTGATCTCACAATGAAAGTATGCCTTAGACATTCTTGAGGAGACAAGAATGACAGGCTGTAGACCTGTTGACACTCCGATGGATCCAAGTTCTAATCTTTTGCCAAGATAGGGGGAGTCGCTTAGCGATGCAGCACGATATAGGCGGCTGGTTGGTAAATTAAATTATCTCACAGTGACTAGACCTGACATTTCCTTTCATGTGAGTGTTGTAGGTTAGTATATGGATTCTCCCTGTGATAGTCATTGGGATGCAGTTGTCAGCATGCTTCGGTATATAAAATCGGCTCCAGGCAAAGGGTTATTGTTCGAAGATCGAGGTTGTGAGCAGATCGTTGGTTACTCATATGCTGATTGAGCAGGATCACCTTGTGATAGACGTTTTACGTCTAGATATTGTGTTTTAGTAGGAGGAAATTTAGTGTTTTGGAAGAGCAAAAAACAGAATGTAGTTGCTCGGTCTAGTGTAGAACCAGAATATCGAGCAATGGTTATGGCAACATGTGAGCTAGTTTGGATCAAACAACTACTCAAGGAGTTGAAATTTGGTGAAATCAGCCACATGGAACTTGTGTATGATAATCAAGCTACCCTTCATATTGCATCAAATCCGGTGTTCCATGAGAGAACTAAACATATTGAGATTAACCGTCGCTTCGTCAGATAAAAGATACTATCAGGAGATATTACTATAAAGTTTGTGAAGTCGAACGATCAGCTTGCAGATATTTTACCAAGTTCCTTACTGGTCCTCGTGTTACTTATATATGTAACAAGCTCGGTACATATGATTTGTATGCACTGGACTGAGGGGGAGTAGGAGTAGTTTTGAATGTAAATAATCACAGTCCTACATGGAATAGGAGTAGTGTAGGTATTATGTTTGTTAACACTACTAAAAATTCGGAAAAAAAACGACCACAAAAAGCGACCAAAGTTGGTCCCTAAACAGTGAAAAGCGACCAAAATGCGTCCAAACTGGCTTGGTCGCTATTTTGCTGGTCCCTTTAAATTAGGGACCAAAATTGGTAGCTAATTAGCGACTAACTTTGATCTCTAAAGTAAAAGGACCAAATATTTCGGGTATACAATATAGCGACCAACTTTGGTCTCTACAATATTTTAATAATACAAATTTAGCGACCACAGTTGGTCGCTTATTTTTAATTTTTTAAATTTTTTTTTAAAAATAAGGACCACAATTGGTCGCTAATTTATATAATTTAATTTTTTTTTGTACATACGCGACCAAAATTGGTAACTAATTCCCAGAATTTTTATTTTTTTAAAAGTATAGCGACCAAAGTTGGTCGCTTTTTTGAAAATCTGGGCTAATTAGCGACCAACTTTGGTCGCTATTGCTGATGCGTGGCTAGAATTCATGGTTTTAAGCATTATGTACCTTACATTTTATGTGCGTTTGTGATAAAACTACACATCATATGTGCATAATGGAGTCTATTTCATGTGTAGGTGAATTGGAGATGGAAGCCGAGCTAAATGGATCCATAAACGTCAAAAATACGCTCAAGAGTCGAAAAGGAGTGACCCGGACTATATCCGGGCGTTTGGGGCTTAAAGCCTGGTCATACCGGGCTATAGCCAGGCGTTTGCGGCTTAAAGCCAGGCCCCCAGGCTATAGTTGGGCGTTCGAGCCCAAACGCCAGGCCTGCCCAGGCTATAGCTGGGCGTTTGGGGCTTAACGCCTGGGGTCCCTTGTCCGGTCAATTCCGAGTTTTGAAGGTTTTAAGTGTTTCCCGGTTTGAATAGAAGTCTCCTACACGTTTAGGGTTTATCCCAAACATATAAATAGACCCAAAACACAACTTTGAGAGGAAGATGCCATTTTTGGAGAGAAGATACACACGGGATCATTAGTAAGCAGAGGATTTCTCAGTTTTCTTCATCTTATTCTAGTATTTTCAAGCATGAGTGGCTAAACACCCATTGTTCTGGGGTTGTGGTTTAGCCATGAATATTGCTATTCGACATTAATTTAACCTTGATTGTAGTTCACTCAATATATGGTTGTTTCTTCAATTCTGCGTTTAATTGCTTAATTGTCTGGCCAGTAGTTAGGTTTTATATACTATCTATGTTATGCTTGGGAAAGCCGTATATAGATTAGAGAAGAATTGAAGAGAGCGCGATCTTAACCCTTTAGGGGAGCGGATTTGTGGTTAGGATAGGAATATACCTAGTCACCGTGCTTAATT